>JAJOOO010023132.1:0-21864 GCA_029582685.1 Solanum piurae | reverse complement strand
AATTCTAAGTTTCAAACTTGAAATAATATATTAAAAGATAAAAACTATGAAAAAGTATAAGAAATATTTAAAAATTATATCAAAGTAAATATTTTTATGTATAAAATAAAATTTTAAAATTATATATATAATGTCGGGTTGGTTTGGTCTCGGATTGGTTTTTTTAGTTAAAACCAAACCAACCCAAATATAGTCGGGTTTTTTTTTTCCAATACCAAACCAAGTCAAACCAATCACTAATCGGGTTTTTTTCTCGGTTTGACTAGGTTTGCGATTTGTTTCGATTTTCGGTTCGATTTTGTACACCCCTAGTAGGTAGTGGGAAAACAGAAACAAAACAAACAAGTACTTAAAAAAGAGTTTACAAATATAGAGGTGTCCGAATTTAAAATTTGGGGCT
The DNA here is from genome assembly GCA_029582685.1 of Solanum piurae. Classification (NCBI taxonomy): domain Eukaryota; kingdom Viridiplantae; phylum Streptophyta; class Magnoliopsida; order Solanales; family Solanaceae; genus Solanum; species Solanum piurae. Next base: position 21,464 of record JAJOOO010023132.1, on the reverse strand, counting down.
ATTTGGATTGAATTTCAAACCTAGTTTATTGAAGTTCGAAGTTACAATCGAATCATATCAAATTTGTATTATAATTGTATGCTCTGTTTGTATGATTTATGTTTTTTAACTTTGCATGTGTGTTATATTTATATTAAATATACATGAAAGTTGTATACGGTGTTGTTGTATTTGTGTTAAATTTCGAAATTTTTGTACGATTATATACATACATCATAGCAATGCTACACATTTTTCATACACGAAAATTGTGAGCGAAATTCTAAGTCTTGAGTGAGACAGAGGCGGAGCTACGTTGTTGTGAGAGTGACACTGTTCATTAAAAAATTATACCGTATATACAAGTAAAATGATACACAAAGTGGTTAAATAACATATTGGGGATAAGGCACAAGTACCCCCCTACACAATGACCGAAATCTCAGAGACACACCTTAACTAAACTAAGGTCCTAATACCCCCCCTCCCGAACTAATTTTTTTTTTTATAATTTTATACACCTTTTGGCTTACATGGCACACTCTGTGACTCCACTTAGGTGAGGCGCACAAGAGATGTTTGGAAGCCACGTAGGCCAAAAAGATGTACAAAATTACCAAAAAAATGAGTTCAGGGGGTAATAGGACCTTAGTTTAGTTAAAGTTTGTCTCTGAGATTTCGATCATAGTCTAGGGGGTACTTGTGCCTTATCCCTTCTGAACACCCTTGACACAACAAGGTGTTGCAGCCAAGTGGCTTCAACTGCTCTTGAAAGAGTCAATTCTTAAAGCGTTCTCGTGCTCGAATCTTACTAGCAAATGATTTAATTTAAAGTCAATAAGCAAAGCCTAAAAATTTCTATAGAGCAAAAGCGGCTCCTTATATAATTTTCTTCAAAAAAAAAAACTCGTTTGATTCTACTCTTCATTTTCCATGTCTTGTTGTTATTGTTTCACCAGAGCTTGGTGAAAGCTTGAAGCGTAAAAGTGATTTTATTCTAAGTTGAATTTTCTCCTCTCTTTCTCTTATATTTTCGTAAGTCTATTCACTTCATATTAAGTCAAACATGAACATTAAAGTTAAATATTATACAGTTTGATTTTAAATTGGAAAACTGCATAAGTACCCCCTCAGCCTATGCCCAAAATCCCTGAGACACACCTAACATTTACTAAGGTCCTATTACCTCCCCCCCGAACTTATTCTATATATAATTTTCTACCCCTTTTCGGCCTACGTGGCACTATCCTTGAAAAAATTGTCAACACGCGCTGGGGCCACAAGATAGTGCAACGTAGGCCGAAAAGGGGTAGAAAATTATATATAAAATAAGTTCGGGGGGATAATACGACCTTAGTAATGTTAGGTGTGTCTCAGGGATTTTGGACATAGGCTGGGGGTACTTATGCATTTTCCCTATTAAATTTTGAGTACATTTATTCATAAAAGCTTCTGTAACTTTTTGTAAACTGAAATTCTTGCGATATTTCATAAATATGGGTCTGATTTTCATAGTATATATGGGTGATTCTCCCCCTCCGATATAAGGCAATTGAGTTGTTCCTTGAAGAGAAAATTTCAAAAATAAAGAGAGTACGCACCGCATTTTGTAACTAAGGGAACATATGGTCAACAAGTAATAGTAGAGTTGAAGTACCTTGTCAAAAAAGTAGTAGTAGAGTAGAAGTAATTTAAAACAGTTCGTAAATGAAGAAACTCAAATTTAGAGACAGAAAATTATCTGAGAGAGTAATCTTCATTGATTGAATATCAAAGACTACTAAGTACAAAGAGTAGAGGTGCTACATATAACTCTTCCTCTTGATCAGTAACTAACATTTTCTAACCAACTAGTTCACAAACTGTTATAACTAACTCAGTGAACTGACTAATCTACCCTTGTCACTTTTAGCAGTCCTAACAATTTTAACTAACTCCTTAACCGCTTCCTCATATCTTTACATCACAATACTCCCCTTCAAGTTAGGAGGTGTAAAAATGTTCAATATTCCTAGCTTGGATAAAAGATACCCATGTTGTAGTTTAGATAATTGATTTGACGTATCCGGCCGCTTCATACAATACTAAGCGTCCACGGTCGTTCAATAGTAAAATAACCCAACTAGTGAGTTGGGGTCGAGTCCCAAGGGAGCGGTTTGTAATCGAGAATTAAGAGAAAAGCAAGAACTTCACTCAAGTCAATTATAGCTAAAGACTTATACGAAGAAAAACATATCAAATTAAAGGGTGACATAAGTTTCAATTATCGAAAGGGGTTTTGTAGTCAATTATCAACTAGAAGCATCAAATAATATAGAAATATGAATATGGAGACGGAATTCTTGGGATGTGATAGGAATATGGGCTAAAATAAACAACCGGGTAAATGCTATTGATAGTAAATCGCTGTAAATTGGTAACTAAGCTAGACTTTAGTGGGGGGAAATTTTCTCTCGAACAATTTACCCCGAATCAAATCGGTTTCTCTCAAACACCAATAAGCGGCAATGAAGCACAACCTTCGTCTTATTCCATTCACTCTCTCGAGATAAATGTGTGAGAGAGGGTTTAGGATTCACTCTCTCGAGCTGAACCCACGACAACCCAATAACCACAGACTATCGATTCAGTAGTTTTGGTTTTAAAACCTCTCTCTCGAGCAAGTAAAAAACACGAAGATAAAAATGTATTTGCAACTACAACCCCATTAAATTCAAACACAACTACTGAACGAAATCACCTTTAAACAGTAAATTAACTATCTATTAGCAATACCCAGCAGTAAATTCAACTCATAATCACACTCCAAGAATTGGGGTTTTAGCTAGACATAGTAAAGAGATAGAAATTGATATCGAAAAGTGTTTCCATCAAATGGGTACGGTAGATATTGTCTTTATACACGTCTAAGATGAAGAATCTTCAATACCCACTTCTAATTGCTTAGAAATGGAAATCTTCAAATTATCAAAGCTAAGGACCAAAGTCTCCAAAACTCTAAGTTCTAAAAACTGAAAATAATGTTTGATGTTCTAAAAATTCGATACTGATTTCCTACTAAACAAAAATTCAAACAAGTATTTATAGTTGTCAAAAAGTGTTCTGCAAAGGACCACTCGACGCGGTTAGTCGGGATCGCCGATCCGCTCGGCGATCCGCTCTTTGTTATGGTTTATCGCCTTTCTGCATTTGCCTTCAGCAAATTCAAGGTCTGTAACATTGGGCGATGGAGTACTGCGCCGCAGAATAGTTCCGCGACTCGCCGACTGCTCTTTTATCTCGCCGACTCAATTTTGTCCTTCAGAGCCTAGCACACTGGAACATTAGGTGAGACCATAGCCATTCGGCGACTCGCCTAATGGTTTAGGCGATCCTCATGCCATCTTTTCTTGTTCTTTTCAGCTGCCTTGTTTTTTTCTGTCCAATAGTGTCCATACTTTGTCTCTAACTCAAAATATCTTAAACTCAAGGATTTTCATCAATTATTGAGACAAAATATGCATTTGATGACACTAAATCTATCAAAATAAAGCCCTAAAAGAGTCCAAATTGTGGACTCATCAACACCCCCAACTTAAACTTTTGCTTGTCCTCAAGTAAAACTCAAGTTCAGCCGTTCAAAAAGGATGTCTCAAACAGTGCTACACAAGACTCAATCATGAATGCACACAAAAAGACTTAACTTACTCGTGCAAGGATCAACTGTGCACTCAAAGATTCAAGTTGTGACTCACCATTACCAAAGAATCTCAAGCTCACTATACTTGCTTCAAATTCAAGTTCAAGCTCAACAAAGGTATTCAAATGCCTTCACACAAAGAATGTTTCCATATTCACTCAATGGTTCAATCATTTAAAGTTTTGGAATCAAGATCAACTCTCACACTCACAAAGATAAACACAATGCATGATTTCACCCATATGTTTACCCTTATTTTCCACTCGACTTTTTCTTCAGTTCATTCAAGATCAAAAAGGTCTTTTCAAGGCTTGTAATGGGGCTGAGTGTAATGGTATGGTCATTTAGGCTTATAGTCTGAAATCCTCATGAAATGTGATGTGAACAACACATTTTTTCCTTCTCTTTATAATTTTCATTCAAGCTCAAAAGTCACCTCTTATTCATCTTCCATGGGTCATTGAAAACCCTATTTTCTTTGTATTTCCACAACTTTATTCCACAACTTTTTCTTTCTTTCTTTTTTTCAATCTTTTCTTCACTTTTTCTTATATGGAGGGTTTCCATTTTTTTTCTCAAAACATGGGCAAAAGGGACTTCTTTGCATTTTCTTAATTTGCCTTCTCTTTTCACCACACCCCCAACTTAGGCTTTTGGCCTAAGTTGGTTATTCAAACAAACCACAGATCATGAGGATTATGGGTAATGGGTCAATAAAAGGTAGCAATGTTATCAAGTTTCTTCCAAGAAAAGGTTAAGGCTCAAAGGGTGCTCAAAAGAGGTTCACACACTCACAAGGTAAGCCACAAAATAGGTATAATGTCAAATTGGTTCACACTCTTTAAAGTTGCCTAAGATCGTCTCAAGAAATTGCATCACTTAGTCAATCGGACCAACGGAGAAAATTCTAGGTGTCATCACACATGGTTCACGGTAAGCTCATCACACAAGGCATTGACACCAATGTCAAACAAGACTTCACACTTTCTCTAGTGTGCAATGTTCATCACAAGAGACTCAATTCGATACTTGGCTAGTCACAACGAGATGCAAAGAGTTCACATATTGTCTATGCAACTTCAATTGGCCTCGTCGTAGCCGCGCATTCATTTTTGTTCGATTGTGAGCACTATTTGAGTCATCGGTATTGATCAAAACCAGTACTCAAATTTGCAAGAGAACAACCACATTCAACACATACAAGAGGTGGCAAAAAATTTTGGAAGGGTCAAAAATTATTTACAATTAAAAGCAAGGAGCCACAAGCTCAAGTATCCATAAAAGCAGTGTAAAAATACAATTTTTAGCTTAAAGCTCCAATATAAACAAAACAAGAACTACGAATGTCATACAAAAGGTAAGCCTCACTCCACTACAAATAAATAAACATTTGTCCTCAAATGCAAACAAGCTAATAATATCCAAAAAGCAAAAGAAATAAAGACAGAGAGGGAGGTAAAGAAGTGATCATGTCTACGTAGTTGCTTCATCTGTCTGGGCATCAGTGCCCAGCGCGTCAGACTGGTCTCGGGCCTCAGTACCCGGGGTCACCTCAGAAGGAACAGCAGTATCAGACCCACTAGGAGCTGCCATAAAAGTCTCGGTCAATGATGACTGGATCACTGACTGCATGATCGTCTCATCAAGATCTGGCAAATCTCCATATATGCTCTCCTCTCGTATCCCTATATGCTCATCATCGGTCTCAGCATCCGATTCATCAATTGTTGTCTCATCCCTGCGTACATCTCCGATTGTAATCGGAGGAATCGATGAAGTCTCAGGAGAGTCTTTGTCATCTGCTACCTCCAACAATGAAGTAAAGTCAGTAGAGTTTAGACAGTTTATGTCCTACCTCAATTCAGCTACCTCAGCTTTCAAAGCCGTAACATCGGAGGTCTCCTCCAGCCTACTCTCACAAGCTGTGACTCTAGTAGCCATATCTTCAACAGAATCCCGTAGGGGGGTCAGTGCAGCCATAATAGCAGCCTCAATCATCAAGGGGACATATTTCTCTAACCGAGTCACCCTCACGTCAACTGAATGGGCCAGATGCCCCATCTTCAGGATCATCGCCTGAGTAATCTTGGTCTACTGGGATGAAATAGAGGTGCCTGGACCCTGTGAAGACGAGAAAAGAGGGGAAGAAGTACTTGAAGACCCAGAGGTCAGAGTAGGCAAAGACGCATCTGTAGGTATCGAATCAACGTTCACTTCCGGGGATGTATCCACTGGAGCTGCCCTCCTCTTGTCAGCCTCATATCTAGTATACTCGGCCTCAATGTGCCAGATGTCAGTGGAGGAGAATGGGGTAATATCAAGATCTCTAGCAGCATCTCGGGGCACGCCGGCACAACTATGTGATCAGTATTGGGAAGGGCAAAGAGGTTTGCCTCTGCTTCGCTCTCATGGCCATCTCCTGCTCTATGATAAGGCCCAAGTTGAGTCGCCTCTTTGATAACACAGACCCCAAGCAGGTTATCTTTGCATATTAGAGGATAGATTCACTTTGTGAAGGCATAAGTGAACTACTGATGAATCCAAACCAATAATGGGCAGCTATATTCAAATCCTTCTTTTCGGTCTCGACTCCTGCCTCAATCCACCTAGGAGTGGTATCAAAAATAAGAGGGGCAAGCCAACCCTTTAGATCTTCCAGAGTTTGTGTCGTAGGCAAACCTTCATATGAGAGTGCAGTCTTTGGAGGCCTATCTAACACAACATTAATGTACTCCTCACTGCAACTCACTTTTACACCTCGAATAGTGACTGACTTAACCGGTCTGAACTCGCTGGCCTTCTTTTTACTCTTCGGCACTAGTTCACCATATGTTGTGTAGAACTTATGGACCCATGAAGGAATATCCGGACCTCCGGGCCTAGTGAAAATCTGGAACTGGTGCCACTATAATAACTTCGCTACACTGGAGTACTTGCCCTCCAGACCCTCTGTAGAGAGCAGTTTCTCCTCGAGGATGGTTCACAAACCATCTCATTTCAACCTGTTGAGGAGTCTAGGTGGAGGAACAATAGGTGGCACACGAGCCACATGAGAGCCATCTCATTTCAACATGTTGAGGAGTCTAGGTGGAGGAACAACTGGTAGTACAGGAGCCACAGGAGGTGCCAGAGTTGGCACTGATTTTTGCTGGTGTGGAAGCAGGAGGGACTCTGGTAGATATGGGGTGGGATCTAGCTCGGAGCTCAAACTTCCGGGACTGTAGAGGCTGGTTATCATCAGGATCAGATAGAGCAGCTTGGGAGCCAGTAGTAGCCCTGTCATACCTTGGTCTCTTGCCTTTTCCTTTTTCACCTAGTGGAGGTTCTTGCCTTCCTCTTCTTGAAGGATTCGATCCCCCTTCGTTGATTGTGATACCATGTGTTCTTTTTTCGTGTGGCAAGTCTAAGTTTGTCCTCACCATACCTGCAAAACATCAAGAAAAAGTTAAAAATAACTTAATCAAATTCATAGAAACACAGTTGTAGAAAGACTCGTCGAACCAGTCGATGAGTCACTGAATAGCTTTAGCGAGCTGGATCGGGCTCGCCAAAAGGATTGGCCAAAAAGTTATGGCAAGTCAGCGATGGGAAAGGCCTTTCGGTGAATCGTCGAGAACATTCGACGAGCAAGGTTCAGCTCGCCGAAAGTTACAGTGCAAAAAAGGGTTCAGAGGTACAGACAAAAGGCGATCAAGAAATCATTTGGCAAGTCGCCAAGTGCCTTCGGCGACCTCAGGACTCTCACCAAAAGTTACAAAGCCCAACATCAATTAAAGTATGAAATTAACGGAGAGATGAGGAACTTCGGCGAACCGCAGAGTAGTTCGGCGAGCTCGACCCAACTCGCCAAATGATCCTACGTGCCTACTTTCAATCCAACTTCTCGAATTCAACCCCGCAACCCCCCGAAAACAAAATAAAAAAAAACACTAGTTAAATTAAGACTAGAACCATAGCACCCATTACCCCAGGATACTCAGACTTCTCCCGATTTTTCCAAATTTAGCCATTTGAAGACATTTGCCCTTAAGAACGGTGTTACTCGCTCTATCATTAGGCAAATTACGTCGTTTGGCACAAATACGAGCTACTCATACTTCACCCAACTAAACCCAGCAGCATGCAAGCACAACTCCACAGGATTTAACCAATTTCAATGCATAAGAACACGGGAAATCGACGCTATAAGCATTACGGGCAAGATTAATAATTCCAATCAGTCATTTAAACATTTTAATCCTATCAGAGAGGCCCAACACACATCAACAATATAATATTGCTTGCATAAGAGTAAAAATTACTAAAACTAAATTCAGAGTTCGGAAAACCAACCTTAGTTGCCGATTAATAAAGACTGAAAAGTTAGGCCGCAATGTAATACAAATCCAAGCACCAATTTATCAACTAAAATACTTATAGAGTTCAGAAATATCGAAAATACTAAATAGGTGCGAGTTTGGGAAGATGAAAAATGAGGGAAAATGAAAGAGTTTGAAATTTAAACCTTTGGCCCTTTAATAAACCGTCCAGTTCTGACCCGTTCAGCGACATTAGTCGTGATCGCCGACCCACTCGGCGACACGCCGAGCGGTCACTTACCTCGCCAAGTTTTACAGGACCCTCAGTTGATGTGGGGCTCCAAACGGCGAACGAGATCAAGATCGCCAACTTGATCGGCGAATCGCTAATAATTTTCTGGGCTCGCCAGTTTTACAAACTCTACCTTAAAGTTGTCTTGAGTCTAATGGTGGTCTAGGGGGATCGCCGACCTCTTCTGTATTTCGCCGACTGGACTTTAGCTCGCCAATCTACACTTTTCAAATATTTCCCACACTTAACCTACACAATCAACACACCATTATTCTAAAATAACAATTTAAAGCGACAAAACCTTGGGTTGCCTCCCAAGAAGCGCCTTAGTTAACGTCGTGGCCCAACATAAGTCCTTCATCAAGCTTCATTATTGGGGTTGGCCCTAGTGCGATTAGGTAACCCCAATTGTTCATTTGGGTGGAACTGAGGCAATACATGACCCATGAGAGTTTCAATTAGCTAGATAGATCTAGAGTGAGAACCGATCATCTAATTTAGCACTTCAATATTCTCTTTCATCTTTTCCAGCATTATATCTTGCTCGTTGAGCTTTTAGAGAATAATTAATAGCGTATCCTCGATACGTCTACTCTCAGTGTCCATAGACTTTCTCCGCTCACAAGGAGGTATGTATCTGCCTTTCTTTTTGGACAGCACCTCCTGTTCCCTGACCTTTTGGGCCAAGGTATCCATCAGATCCAGCAAAATGACCAGGTGCTGGTCCTTCTCAGTCTCATTGTTGGTGTTGGCCATAAGATCAAGGAGTTTGGTTGGGATCTCATAAGAGTGTATCATAAGCCCATCTGGGATAAGTTGATCGATTAATCCTTTGCTCCCAGAATTAAGACTCCTATAGAAGCATTCCAGTAGAACTAGATCAGGAATTTCATGAGTTGGGCATTGTATCAACAGTGCTTTAAACCTCAGCTACAACTCATGAAAAAGCTCCCCTTGAAGGCCAGGATGTTATCCCTGAACCTCATCACTTCAATCAGAAGGTGATCCATTTGTTCACAATCATCAATTACACTCATTTTTCCTATTTTCAACACACAAACAAGAAAAACAAAACTAAAAATTAAGTAAGTAGAACTATAACTAACAAGACCAAAATCCAACTTTAACTAAAATTCTCAAGTAACACCACTCCCCGGCAGCGACGCCATTTTGATTTGACGTATCTGGGCGCTTCATCCAATACTAAGCATCCACGGTCATTCAAGAGTAATATAACCCAACTAGTGAGTTGGGGTCGAGCCCCAAGAGAGCGGTTTGTAATGGAGAATTAAGAGAAAGCAAGACCTTCGCTCAAATCAATTAAAGCTAAAGACTTATACGAAGAAAAACATATCAAATTAAAGGGTGACACAAGTGTCAATTATCGATGGGGGTTTTGTAGTCAATTATCAACTAAATGTAGCAAATAATATAAAAATATGAATATGGAAACGGAATTCTTGGGATGTGATAGGAATATGGGCTAAAATAAACAACCGGATAAATGCTATTGATAGTAAATCGCTGTAAATTGGTAACTAAGCTAGACTTTAGTGGGGGTAAATTTTCTCTCGAACAATTTACCCCGAATCAAATTGATTTCTCTCGAATACCAATAAACGGCAATTAAGCACAGCCTTCGCCTTAGTCCATTCACTCTCTCGAGCTGAATGTGTGAGAGAGGGTTTAGGATTCACTCTCTTGAGCTAAACCCACGACAACCCAATAACCACAGACTATCGATTCAGTAGTTTTGGTTTTAAAACCTCTCTCTCGAGCAAGTAAAAATATGAAGGTAAAATTGTATTTACAACTACAATCCCATTAAATAAAAATACAACTACTGAATGAAATCACCTTTAAACAGCAAATTAACTATCTATTAGCAATACCCAGCAGTAAATTCAACCCATATTCTCATAATCACACCCCAAGAATTGGGATTTTAGCTAGACATAGTAAAGAGATAGAAATCGATACCGAAAAGTTTTTCGATCAAATGGGTACGATAGATATTGTCTTTATACATGTCTAAGATGAAGAATCTTCAATACCCACTTCCAATTGCTTAGAAATGGAAATCTTCAAAGCTAAGGTTCAAAGTCTCCAAAACTCTAAGTTCAAAAAACTGAAAATAATGTTTGATATTCTAAAAATTCGATCCTAATTGCCTACTAAACAAAAATTCAAACAAGTATTTGTAGTTGTCAAATAGTGTGCTGTGAAGGACCACTCGGCGCAGTTAGTCGGGATCACCAATCCGCCATTTGGTCTGGATTATCGCCTTTCTGCATTGGCCTTCAACAAATTCAAGTTCTGTAACAAATGGCGATGGAGTACTGCATCGCGGAATCGTTCGGTGATTCGCCGATTGCTCATTTATCTCGCCGACTCAATTTGTTTTCTTCAAAGCCTGGTATACTGGAATATTAGGAGAGACCATAGCCATTCGGCGACTCGCCTAATGGTTTAGGCAATCCTCAGGCCGTCTTTTCTTGTTCTTTTCAGCTGCCTTGTTCCTTTCTACCCAATAGTGTCCATGCTTTGTCTCTAACTCCAAATATCTGAAACTCAAGGATTTTCATCAGTTATTGAGACCAAAATATGCATTTGAGGACATAAAATATATCAAAATAAAGCCCTAAAGAGTCCAAATTGTGGACTCGTCAATAATCCTTTTGTCAAGATACTGGTAGGCCGTTCTTGAGTAGGAAGGTAGTCTACCTTGATTAGGCCCTTTTGTAGTCTTTCCCTTATGAAGTGATAGTCTATTTCAACGTGTTCATTTCTTTCATGATATACTGAATTTGTAACTATTTTGATAGCAGCCTTGTTATCAGTGTATGCCTAAATTGATAGTTGAACTTCAACATCCACTTCCTTCAACATTCCAAGTAGCCATACTAACGCAGACATAGTAGAAGCAAGACTTCTATACTCAACTTTAGTTGAGCTCTTTGAAATTATAGTTTGCTTCTTGGCTTTCCATGAGACTAAAGAGTTACCAATCTTGACCATGTAGCCTGTAACAGACTTCCTGGTAAGTGGACAAGAAGCCCAGTCTACATCACAATATGCAGTAACCAGTCCATCTGAGTAACTTGCCAATAACAACCTTTGTTTCGGTTTTCTTTTTAGGTATCTTACTACTTTAACAATAATATCCATATGAGACTTCTTTGGTTGCTACAAGGATTGGCTCAAGATTTGAGTGCTAAAAGATATATCAGGTCTTTTCATGTGGAGATACAATAGCTTGCCTATTAGTTTATGATATATTTCTTGATCCACCAAGGGGATCTTCTGAGACCTCTTGATTTTTGTTCACATGCTCATCATAGTGTTTGGATTTTAGTTGGACACTGATGTCAATGGGAGTTCCTGCAGACTATTGACATACCGACTTTAGTTATAAGTTGAAGAGTATATTTTCTTTGGTGCATAAGTATCCCATTTGCTTCCCTAGTGAACTCAATGCCTAGGAATACCTTAAGCTCACTTAAGTCCTTCATCTTGAAAGGTTGTTATAGTTCCTTCTTTGTCTCTTCTATCAACTTCAAACTACTTCCAGTTATCAACATATCATCCACACATAGAAACACAACAATATTTATTCATCTGATTTGCTGATGAATAAGGAATAATCATGTTGGCTCTATTTGAACTTCAGTTTGATGAGAGCTTCTGTTATCTTATGGTTCCACTATCTTGGAGATTTTTTTAAGTCCATACAGTGACTTTGTCAGTCTGCGCACCTTCTCTCCTTGAATGAAAAATTCCTGAGGTAGCTACATATGAATTTCATCATCTAAATCACCTTGTAAAAAGGCATAAAAGATATCCATTTGATAAATATGCAGTGTTTGGAGGCTGCAAGAGACACTATAGTTCTTATTGTCACCATCTTAACTGCAGGAAAAATAATTTCCTTGTAATCCATCCCTTCCTGCTGACTATAACCCTTTGCCACTAACCTTGCTTCAAATCTTTCTATATCCTCTATTGATTTGTATTTGACCACCTATATTTATCTACAACTTATAAGCTTCTTCCCTTGTGGTAAATTAGTAATTTTTTTAGTCTTATTGGTTTCAATGACCTGGATTTTAGCCTTTATGGAATCCACCCACTTTTTATCCTTGATAACTTCTGAGTATATGGTAGGTTCCTTAAGTGTGGAGGTAACAACAATGTAACACTGATAAGTAGGGGACATATGATCATAGCTTATATAATTACTTAGTATATACGGCAAATTTTGAGTTATTTTCAGTTATAAAAAAACCTTCATCCAGGAAGTTGTGTGTTTATTTCTAGTAGATATTCTATTGCCATCTTTGAATTTACTTTCTCTTGAAGAACATGAAGTGGTTCTTCTGGAACAACAATTTTTGCATCATGATTCTCTAAATCAACAACATTTTTCTGCAATTCTAACATGTATGCTCTTTGTTAGAAAATAAATTTATCTAGAAACTCCTAGATTAGAGATATTTTTTATTAGATATGTTAGAAAAGTAAGATTTGTCTAGAAACTTCAAGGTTGGAGATATTTTGTAGTAGATATGTTAGAAAATTAAGTTTTGTCTAGAAACTCCTAGATAGTAGATATTTTGTAGTAAGATATGTAGTCTTGATTTAAAATGAGTGGTGGTTAGTGAGCCACATATGTGCATAGTTTGGTGTGAGATATTTTGCTTATTATGTGTTTGTAATTCTCACACTTTATCTATAAATAGACCATATGTAATGAAACATCTAGTGCAAAAAATTGAACTCAAGAAAACTTAAGCCTTCTTCTTCACTTTCAGATTTTCTGTAGCAATTTACAACTGCCATTTCCTATTGTTTACACATTGTAGACCTGAAGTTCTTCTTCCTTTTCATTGTAACATGGTATCAGAGCCTATTTCCTAAGGGATCTAAATCAAATTTTGTTTGTTTCGCTCATCTACTTTCTGTTCTTTCTTGAATTTGCTTGCTGAAAAAATTTATGGCACCTAAAAATCAACCAACGATAGGTCCTCCGACTTTTACCGGAGAGAATTATCATATATGGGCCATCAAAATAAAGACTTATCTAAAGGCTCTCAACTTATGAGAAGTTGTTGAACTTGGAGAACCTGATGTCCAGCCATTGAGAGTTAATGCAACTCTCAATGAAATTAAAAAGTATGATGAGTTGGTGACTAGATCTCCACGAGCTCTCACCTGCATACATTCAAGTCTTATGGACTTGATGTTTACGAGGATTATGACTTTTGAAACAGCCAAAGAAGCTTGGGATAAGTTAAAGGAGGAGTTTGAAGGCAACAATAGAGTAAAGTATGTTAGACTCTTAGCATTAAAGAGTGAGTTTGAGCTTTTGAAGATGAAAGACTCAGATAGTGTGAAAGAATACTCTTCAAAGCTGATGGAGATTGTGAACTAGATAAGAATACTTGGTGAAACCTTTCCAGATCAGAAAGTTGTAGAGAAGATCTTGGTCAACCTTCCAGTTAAGTTTGAATTAAAAAAATCATCTATTGAAGAGTCTTGTGACTTGACTACTCTTACAATAGCCAAACTAATCTCCAAATTGCAAGTCCAAGCGCAACGGGTCACTATGATAATTGAAGGGATAGTAGAAGATGCCTTTCAAGCAAGGCATAAATTCAAATATAAAAAAAAAGCAAAAAAGTCTGGTTGGATAAATCTGGAGAGGTAAAATTTGGTGCAAACCAAGGTGATTTGTCGATAAAAGGAAAATTTTCACCTCGTGGCATTTGTAAGAAGACAAACCACTTAGAGAAGAATTGTTGGCAGAATTCAAAGAGGTCTCCAATTCAATGTAGATATTGTAAGAAGTATGGTCACATTGAGAAGTATTGTAGACAAAAGCAAAATCAAAGTGGCTAGTCTTTCCATCGAGTAAATTTCGCAGATGATCACCAAGTTGGAAAATTAGAGGAGGAGGTTTTCATGGCCTCGCACACATCACATATTGACCAATGTAAATGGTATGTTGAGAGCGCGTGCACAAGGCACATGGCGATTGATGAAAATCTGTTTGTTACCTTGGACAGATCTGATAGAACCAAAGTGAAGGTTAGAAATAGTGCATTGGTGAAAGCTCACGGTAGAGGGTCAGTAAAATTTCCTACTGACGAAGGTACAAAAATTATTAATGATGTTCTTAATGTGCCAAATTTGACTCAAAACTTGTCAAGTATTGCTCAATTGCTTCATAAAAATTATTCTCTTAATTTTAAGGACAAACAATGTGTCATTTATGATCCTAAAGGATGTGAAGTAGCTAAAATTAGCATGATTAACAATTCCTTTCAAATTTCATGCTATTCTATTGAAACTTGCTCTTTTAATGTTGAATTGAGCGATACTTGGCTTTGGCACAAAAGATTCGGTCATTATAATCTTAGCTCACTGGTGTATATGCAATCTAAGGGTATGGTGCTTGAAGTACCCAAAATTGACATGTGTAGAGATGTTTGTGAGTCATGTCAATTTGGTAAAATGCATAAACGATCCTTTCCTAAAGGAAGTCTTTGGAGAGCTAAGGAAAAGCTAGAGTTGGCTCATATAGATTTATGTGGACCAATGAGGATGGCTTCTTTGAGTGAAAACAAGTATTTTGTTCTCTTTGTAGATGATCTGACTTGAGTAACATGGGTCTACTTTCTTAGTAGCAAATATCAAGTGTTTCTGTTTTCAAAGAATTCAAAGCTATGGTAAAAAGGGAGAGTGGCTGTAAATTAAAGTATATTAGATCCGATAATGGAACTGAATATAATTTGTATTAGTTCAGCAAGTATTGTAAATATTTGGGTATCCAACAACAATTCACTGTTAGCTACACTCCACAACAGAACGGGGTTTCTGAGAGGAAGAACAGAACTGTGATGGAGATGGCAAGATGCATGTTAGCACAAAAGAAGATGCCTAAATACTTTTGGGCTGAAGCAGTCAATACCACTGTCTATTTTCTAAATAGATTACCAACTAGAGCAGTCCAAGACATGACACCATTTGAAGCATGGAAGGGTATCAAGTCATCTGCAATACACTTGAAGGTATTTGGTTCGGTATGATATACACATGTTCCTGATGCTAAAAGAGGCAAATTAGATAGCAAGGCAGAACTGTGTGTTCTGTTGGGCTATAGAACAATTGCAAAAGGATACAAAGTGTACAATGCTAGTAGTAAGAAGGTGTTTTTTAGTAGAGATATTGTAATGGATGAGTTTAGCCACTATGATTGGGATCGAGATACTGTTGTGAAGAACCAAGGTGGGAGTACTTCAGTTGCAACTCCAAATCAGCAAAATGGTGATATTCCCTGTAGTCCTATTACTGGAACAAAAAACAATTAAGATGTTGAATTGGCGACAGACTATCCTGTTTTGAAGACCAAATCACTAGCAGAAGTTTATGAGCAATGCAATTTTGCTCTTGTTGAACCATCCTCATTTGAAGAAGCAACAAACCACAAAGTGTGGATTTCAGTAATGGACGAGGAACTTTCTATGATTAATAAAAATGATACTTAAAAGTTGGTTGATAGGCCAGAAGAGAAGAATATTATCAGTGTCAAATGGGTCTATCGAACGAAGTTCAATCCAGATGGCTCCATCTTCAAGCATAAAGCTAGACTTGTAGTTAAAGGCTATTCTCAGCAGCCTGGAGTGGACTTTGGAGAAACATTTTCTCATGTTGCATGGCATGAGACAGTAAGGTTTCTAGCCGCTCTCGCAGCACAATACAAGTGCAAAATCTTCCATTTGGATGTCAAATATGCATTTCTCAACGGATTACTTGAGGAAGATATTTATGTTGAACAACCTGATGGTTTTACATTTGCAGGTAAAGAAGACAAGGTGTACAAGCTTAAAAGGTTTAGTAGGATGGATTCTCATTTGATGTCTCAAGGCTTCAACAGAAGCCTAAATGATCCTACTTTGTACTTCAAAATGAAAGCGGATGGGATGTTGATGATGATATCAGTTTATGTCGATGATTTGATGATTACAGGTGAAAATCCTCTTGCGGTTCAAGACGTTAAAAATGAAATGCTAAACGTTTTTGAGATGTCTGATCTAGGAGAAATGAAGTTTTTCCTAGGAATGGAGATATCTCAATCTTGTGAAGAAATTTTCTTATCCCAAAAGAGGTATGCCTTGAATATGTTAAAAAGGTTCAAGCTTGACAAGCGTAAAGTTGTTGCAACTCCACTTGTTATGAATGAAAAATTAATGAAGGATGATGGCGAAGAAAGGGCAGATCCAAAAGTTTATAGAAGTCTTATTGAAAGTCTATTGTATCTAACAGCTTCTAGGCCAGAAAAAATGTTCGATGTCAGTTTGTTATCTTGATATATGCAAAGTCCAGCACTAAACATTTTGGAGCCGCTAAAAGAGTGTTAAGGTACATTAGAGGGACGATTAATTATGAAATCTGGTATAGAAATGTGGACAATGGAGCTCTTATTGGCTATTTAGATAGTGATTGGGTGGCTGTTTGGATGATTACAAAAGCACTTTTGGTTACTATTTTCGTTTGGTTCAGGTATTTTTTCTTGGACCACAAAGAAGCAAGATATTGTAGCACAATCTTCGGCAGAAGCCGACTATGTGGCTCCTGTATATGCTACAAATCAAGATATTTGTTTAAGAAAGATCTTATTGAAACTGAATTTGTTGCCAAAAGAACCAACAGTGATCTCATGTGGACAATAAATCATCCATTGCGATGGCAGAAAATCTGGGGCAGCATGGAAGAACAAAGCATATCAACATAAGGTTTCATGCTTTAAGAGATGTTGAGAAGAATGGTGAAGTTAATTTGGTGCATTGCATCAGCGAAGATCAACAGGCTGATATTCTGACCAAGGCTTTTTCCACTAAGAAGTTTGAGTTTCAAAGGTTGTGCAAGGAGTTTCAATGAAAAATCTTGAGAAAATTGTCAAATGTCCCCCTAACTTATTAGCCAATTCTCAACTACTTACTTATACTTCACGGGGGTCCTATTACCCCCTGATTTTTTTATTTTTGATATTTTGTGACCCTTAAACACTGACATGTCCAAGAAGGTGAATACATCTCTTGTAGGCGCGTAAGGGTTAAAAAAAGACACAAAATGACTAAATGTGAATAAAATAGTTCATGTGGCAGTCTCTCATTGGAGTTATATAATTAATTCATTTTTTTAATTCTTTCCCTTTTCTTATATCACAAAATTGTTATACTTATTTCATAATTTCTTCAAGTTTTTCTCAAACTCCTTCGTGGTGGTGTTCTAAATTTCGTCTCTAGGAGCTCCAAATTCGTTTGTAGCTACTGATTTATGCTTAGTTAATCAAACATCAATCGTTTTTCGCAACAACAATCACCTAACTCATAAGAAACTTTCATATATGAAGCTCAAATATGGAGTTCAAGTTTTTTCTTTAACCCCTCAAAATTTCCGCAAGAAAGAGAAAATAAATGAAGTCAAACCACATTGAACCAACAATGGTGAATTTGAAATTTCACTTTCTAATTTCATTCTTACCAAATTTGTTTTTCACTCCCACATTTGTGAATACTTATTTGCGGATTTTTGTTTTTGGGTTCGATTTCAAATTGAAACTTTATGTAGACTAGCTATTGAGTTGTTCTTCTTCTTTAATTTGGTGTAGAGATTTTTTCCTCATTTTCTCTTATTATTCTCTAAAGAAATCATTAGTATTTTGGAAAAACAATCTCTATTTGAAAGCATTTTTTATAAATTTTAATTTTCAGGTTTGATAAAAATGGAAACTTTACATAATTTTACAAGGGATTATTAAATTATTATTTTGATAAGGTTTATGATTTACAGGAAAAAAAGAAAAAGAATAAAAAAAATGAATGTACAATAATTCATCGCGTGTGCTGCACAACTTTGACATAAAACTGGTTATGACATTTTAGGGAGGTGATTATTCCATATTTAAATAGTTCAAGGGGGTAATAGGACCCCTGCATTGAATAAGTGTGTAGTTGAGAATTGGCTAATAGATTGAGGGGGCTTTTGGCTATTTTCTCAAAAATCTTAAGGAGGAGTGTTAGAAAATTAAGATTTGTCTAGAAACTCCTAGATTGGAGATATTTTGTATTAGATATGTTAGAAAAGTAAGATTTATCTAGAAACTCCTAGGTTGGAGATATTTTGTAGTAGATATATTAGAAAATTAAGTTTTGTCTAGAAACTCCTAGATAGTAGATATTTTGTAGTAAGATATGTAGTCTTGATTTAAAATGAGTGGTGGTTAGTGAGCCACATATGTACATAATTTGGTGTGAGATATTTTGCTTATTATGTGTTTGTAATTCTCACATTTTATCTATAAATAGACCATATGTAATGAAACATCTAGTGAAAAAATTGAACTCAAGAAAACTTAAGCCTTCTTCTTCACTTTCAGATTTTCTGTAGCAATTTACAGCTGCAATTTTCTATTGTTTACACCTTGTAGACCTGAAGTTCTTCTTCCTTTTCGTTGTAACACTCTTCATCATGGTCTTCTTCACTTAATATATCAACTTCATCATTATAGATGACTAGTACATGAGCCAATTCATGGAAGTCTTGAAACAACACTTCTGATTCATGCAATGTGTCTACAAAAACATTTTGCTGATCATAGCTACTGACCTGTGAGAAAGGGAACAAGTCCTCTCTAAATATAACATTCCTACTTGTTAAGAAGGATTTGTTTGTTAGATAAAACAGTATGTAGCCCTTCTGTATTTCAGAATACCCCATATGGAATGTAGTTTTTGATCTTGGCATCATTTTATCATTTACAGTAAGGTTCTTGTAAAAATACAATTATCTTAGTGTCCTTAAATGTGACAGTATTGGCTTGCTACCATACAACCTTTATAGGGAGTTTGATAGTGAATCACACTACTAGGTAGCATGTTAATGATATAAGAAGAAATTAGCACACAATCTCCCCAAAATCTTAAAGGTATTTTAGCCTGAAATCTTAATGTTCTTGTCACCTCAAGAAAATGTCTATGCTTCCTCTCATCAACTCCATTTTACTGAGAAGTATATGGGAAAGACCTCTGATGTATAATCCCCAGATCCTTAAACATATTGTCACATACAGAATTGACGAATTCAGTATCATTGTCAGATCTTAACATTTCGACAGATTCCCCAAACTGAGTTTTAACAAACTTTAAGAATAGTTGCAGAGAAACACACACATTAGATTTACGTTTGAGCAGAAATAACTAGGTCATTTAGAGAAATCATCAACAATTATTAGGAAGTGTTTATTACCATCAAAATTAGTTGTGTTGTAAGGACCCAGAGGTCAATATGTATCAATTCAAAACAGTCACAATTTATGAGTTGCTAGAAGGAAAAGCAAGTCGTATCTGTTTGGCATAAGGACAAATTAAACTAAGCACTTATAAACTTTACACATGCTTTGCTTATTCATATCAAATATCCTAGCTAGTATTACTGGGACACATGCCCAAATCTTTGATGCCACAACTCCATAACTGAGAGCATTTTATCAACTTTATCAATTGCAAATGCAAATTTCTTTCCTTCAACATCCTTCCTTTGAGTTAATTGTCTCAACAACAAGTATATATCCCCTTCTTCTTTACCAACCTTTTTCACCTTCCCACTTTAAAGCTCATGAAAAACATAAAAATGAGGGAAAAGGTGATTGCGCAACCTAGTTCCTTTATGACTTTGCTAACATACATCAAATTATACTTGAAGTCGGGTATGTGAAAACAATTGTAATAACACTTTTAGCTAGCAAGGCACAAGAACCAACATGAGTTACTTGAGTAGTATCACCATTTGGAAAATATACATATTTAGGAATTGTCAATTTTGATATAGCACCTTTAGTCAACTTATCCAAGTTAGACACCATATGATTTGTTGCACCGGTATCTACAATCCAAACTTCACTATTTTCATAAACAAATAGGGCTTTGCCTACAGTATTAGCATAAATGCAATCAAATGCATCCCTGACTTTTTCCTAAACATTTTGAGAATGTGATTATGCTGATCCTTTGTGAAAGTCCATCCCGGAAGTAGTTGTTTGACATCCTTCTCGATCAGCCTGACGGTCTAATCTTTTGTTGTTGGATATTTCAGCTACAACTCCAGATGTGTCAAGATGATCAGGTTTCCTCCCCCACTCAGGTACATGTACATTGGTATTCAAACCGTAAGAGAAATGCGTCTGAGTTACTAGAGAACTGATGTCACTGGCAGCATATGAAATATTGGAACCCAAAACCTTTCTCTTGGATTTGAAATCTGATGGATAACCTACAATTTTGTCACAAAACTCCTTGCTATGTCCCTTACATTTGCAAAGTTCACATATCAACTAAGAAATCTTCTTAAATTTTTAACTCACCCCTGAGCTACTACCAACTTTTGAGTATATAACTACTGAATCCAGACCAACAAAGTTCACTCACATAGTATCAATGTTTAAAGCTGCAGCCTTTTGACTCTCATCCCCCACAATCATAGCATAGACATGATTGATGGTTGGTAAGGGACCCATCATAAGAATCTAACTTATTGCCTGATGATATGATTCATTCAAGCGCATCAAGAACTGATACAACTTCTACCTATTCATGTGAGCCAAAAAACATTTGGACTAAACAAAATTACAACAAGGAGAAGGAACTAAAATCTCAAACTCATCCCACAGAGTTTTGAGTTTCGTAAATTAGACAAAGACAGAAGCAGTACCTTACTCTAAATACACAATATCTTTGTGAAGACTATGGGTGTGTTTGGTATGAAGGAAACATTTTTCGGAAAATGTTTTCCAATTTTCTCATGTTTGGTTGGGTTATTTTGGAAAATATTTTCCAAATCAACTCATTTTCCTCAAATTTAAGGAATATGACTTCCCTTCAAAACTTTTGGAAAGCATTTTCCAAAACTCTCTTTCAACTTCAAATTACAATTTTTTTTGTTGAAAAAATCAATTTATTTCCCTACCCTCAAACCAGCACCCCAACCACACACACACCCCAAAAAAAATTAAAAATTTAAAAGCTTGTTTTTAAAAAATGGTTTTAACTTCAATTTTTTTACCCCACTCTCACCCCTACCACCAACCCCCCCCCCCCAAAAAAAATAGTAAGAGTTGTTTTTAAAAAATATTTCTAATTTCAATTTTTTTATTTTT
>JAJOOO010023131.1:0-16775 GCA_029582685.1 Solanum piurae | reverse complement strand
AAGTGGGAGATTGTTGGGATATATACTATTAACCATATGTTAAGATATAATATTTATTATAGAATAAATATTTGCTCAGTTTTAATAGATCATATATTCGTTTATGGTGTCTTTTTACTTATATAGTAGATGATTTAGTGTGTAGAGTTTTAGCTTATACACAGAGGATTAAATCATCGGTTCTTATAAGTATAAAGTTTTTTGTTCACAATCTAGGATGGAAATTGGGCATGCCATCAGTACGATTGTAGCACAAGATTATATGTAATTTATCTTGATTATGGGAACGGTATAGTTCCAACTTCTTGTGCTAGTGCATTTTATATGTATTGAACGGGACCGAGTAGAGATAGTTGTTTTAGACTGGCTGACAAAAACATATTTTCTAAACTATTAAATATACTTATATTCTTAATCCTGATATAACTATTATGATCTTTATTTATTAATTATCATTTTGATTTATTAAAAGGTGAGATTTTGAGATGGGCCAATATGCCTGGTAGGTTGGATGATAATAATATATATTGATGAAATAATAAGTTAGTTGATGGAATCCATGTCTCGTTATAGAGATTGATTGATATGCCTTTTTGAGAAACTTATAAGTTTTCATCGTGTCAAACCTTGCAAGTGGATTTATAAATCCGACACATGAAATAAGTTAAGTAGTTCTCTAAAGGAAATTAATCATTAAGTTAAATTCTTCAGTAATTTAATTTATTGATTAGTATTTGAAATCTTAACATGGGAAATTACATAAGTGTTTAATGGAGAATTACGAAATATAAATAGAGGAGTGCAATTACGAATTTCTAGTGGAATGATTTGTAATTTATTATGGTAAGAATAATTCAAATTAATTATTTGGAATTATTTCCATAATAGAAAGCCTCAGTAATTAATTATGTGGTCCCTACAGTGCCCATATTTAACTAGAACTCAGAATCCTATTTCTAAAGGGAAAAGGGGAGACAAGCGTTAGTTTTCTTATAAAAAGAAAATTAGCGTGTATTTTTCGGTTGAAGAGAAATAGACTGTGTTTTGTTCTCCTCTTTGGATTGGGAAGAAATCTCTATAAATAGAAATTCTCCTAACCTAGATAAAGATTGATTAGTTTTCTATTCATACTTGCCCACCCAATTATTGAGAGAGTTCGGATGTGAACTTGGGATCACTGTAGAAGACCGTAGCTGCTATCTATCTAGTGGAATCGCTTGAAGGTATCTGCTCACGCTTCAAGAGGTATTTATCGAATTAAATTCCAGCAAGTTTATGTTTTGTAACATGATTATGTGTTCTAGCATAAACGGTATTGGTTATCTATTATTCATGTAAGCAGTAAGATTTTGATATGCTTCCGTTGTGCATATAGTTTTCCAACAATAAGTAGCTTCAAGTCATACTTGTGCAATGTATGAGTAGCATCCCATAATACCACTCACAATAAGTACCACTTTAGGCCATTATACTAATCACCTTAGGATGTCATCCCCTAACTTAACTCTCATAACCAAGGGAATCTCTCACCTTTAGTAAATACTAACAAGGAAGGAAACTATAGCACAATCCTATCTAGGAATACATCATATAAGAGAAACACTTCATGAGTCACCTTAAGGCAAGCTTGTGCCATGCATGAACAAGACCCCATAATCCTACCCATGCTAAGCTAGACACTTTAGGTTTATCATTCATGTTATCATCTCTTACCATCATAAAGACAAGGGGAATCACCACTAGTCATGCATGTGTTGGAGGGGCCTATAAAGCTACAATCCAAACTAGTCATGCTCATTTTCATAAATGCAAAGAGGGAATCACCTCATGGCATACATGTTTAGTTCATCATGAAGGACAAGGGGAATCACCTCAAGCCACACATATCATGGAATCATAAAGACAAGGGTAATCAGCTCTAGTCACACATATCAATGAATTATAAAGACAAAGGGAGTCACCTCTAGTCATACATATATATCCACAAATCATAGGTATTCGCCTCCATGTTCATTTTAATGTGATATAGGTATTCGCCTCCATATCCATATTAATGTGTAATGTAGGTATTCGCCTCCACATCATCACATAAGGATCATAGGTAATCGCCTCCATGATCAACATAAAGTCTAATGGGTAATCACCGCTTGCCTTGGGAGTCATGCATAAAAGGTAATAACTTCACACTCCCCATCTCATGACACGGGTAATCACCTCATGTTTATTTAATTAGGAGAAAGGGAACTCACCTCACATTCCTATCATGTTAAGGTCATTTAGGGGAATCACCACAAGCCTCATCACATTTTATAGTCCTAGGACTTAGATTCATTTTAGGTGAGAAAACCTTTCAACCTAGAATCATTCTATGTGAGAGAACCTTTCATGTCACATCATATTCATGCATAATACCATATCTAGAATTCTACATTAGACATGGATATCATCATGAATCAAGTTATTCTATCACTTCATACATTCAAGCATTCATAAGGAGATTAGGTGAGTATAAGCCTTTCACCACAATTCTACCTATTAGACTTCTTTTCTCATATAGGCTCTACTCACAAAGCCTAAACCTACATAATGCATCACATTCACTTTACTCTCAAAGCCCTAGTGATTCATCATTCTTGATTACAAATCTTACTCTCAAATCTTAACTTCATACAATAATCATGCATATCTAGATCGCAAGACATTCTAGTCATAAGCTTCATCTTTAAGCAATTCTAATCACATTCATTATTATCAAGTGATTCTAGTCATAATTCATCTTGTAAGTTCAATCTCAAGCCTTACTAATCAAGACCCATCATATTCACATTATTCTATTTCAATTCATATATGTTCTTAGCCTTAGACAATTACTACTCAAGCATTAATTCTAGAAGATCACCTATGAACCTTCAATTTCACCTTTCATGGCAATAACTCACATAATTCAACTTCATCAATTTGACTAGGGTAACCATGGAAATCACATAAATTCATCATAATAACACAATTCAATGCTAAATCAATTATAATTGGGTATTATCCACTCAATTGGAATCATACCCATCACTACTCACAATGTAGGAAGAAACCCTAGATAGATTGGGGTTTTTCTTCACAATTGGGGGAATCTAAAGGGGTTCTATGGGTGGAAGAACCCCTAGATGAATAAGCTAACATACCTTAATTCAAAGCCCTAACACAAGCTTTCAACATTGAAGTCTTTGCTCTTGACCTAAGCTTCAAGCTCTATCTTCTTCTTAAAGTTTTGGGTTTTCCAGAGAGAGAAATATTTGAGAGAAGACTATTTTGGGATTTTGATTTGGGTCTTGTGAAATAGTGACTTAAATAGGTGGTTAAAAGCTTAAAATATCTTATATAGGGGTTTTAGGACTAGGCAAAACGACCCCATCCAATAACTCCCACGTTTGGAATTTCCCATTAACTCCTCCACTTGGCAGCCTACTGTCCAAGTTTCACGAGAGGCACCACGGGTCGTGGTCCTCACCACTGACCGTGGTCCTGCTCGTGGTCTTGGATCAGTATCTAGGCTATTGAGCCTTGGCCTCCATAAACCTAATGCATGACCACGAGCCTTCCCACGAGTTGTGGTCATGACCACTGGCCGTGAAGTTGCTCGTGGTCCTTAGGTAGTAGCTAGGCCTGGTCTTGTCTCCCAAGAGTCTAAGGGGACTTCATGAGACCCCTCACGAACCGTGGTCAAGACCACTGGTTGTGAAGGTGGTCATGGACTTGAGGCAACACCTTGCCAAAGTTGGGGTAGCCTTGGCCTTGGGCTTAGGCTTTGCCCCTTTTGCCTTGACACGTGCCCTTGTGACCCTCAACCAAACCTTAGATGGTCTTCTAAACTATGGGGTGTAACACGTGCCTTAACGTTTAACCCCTAAACCCCTCATTCTAAGCACGGAAAGTCTTATCTACGACTCTAACCCTCAACATCAAACTCTAGAACCCTAGCTTAAGGCCCTAGTTTAGTCTACTAGTTTCCAGGGTATTACAGCGGGGATGTTAAACATATCCCTTCACACCTTACGCTCAAGTATTCGGAATTTAGTAAAGCCTCAAGTTAGTGATCTTCAAGGCGGGGATGTTAAACACATCCCTTCACACCTTATGCTCAAGATCAAATTCTTGTGTGATAAAGCTCTCCATTGTGTAGCCTCCGCAAAATAAAAATATTGCTACAAAAAAAAAACACACACACACACACACACACAAAAAAATGATGAAAATCAAAGGGAAAAAAAGAGAGAATTACCCTCTATTGCTGCTTACGAATCGGTTCCAGGCAAGAGCTCGTTGGTTGGTGTTTAAATTATGAAGAGCACACCCCTATTTATAGAGTTGAAAAGGTGATGATTTACTATCCATGTCCAAATCCAAGTAGGAGGGATATAAGGTATCCTAATAGAAATACACTAGGTTTATTTTATTTTTTAAAATAAATAATAATTTACCAAAGAAAAAAAACGGTGGAGCTGCCAATTTTAGTACGAAAAGGGACTTGTTGGTGATAACGTACTCTCCTAGACTCCTATTACATGATGGCATTGATTTTTCTCCAACTATGTTCACAAACCCAAAATAAATTGTTATAATTCTTAAAGAATGAGCTGGCCAATATAATGTTGATTATTATTACAACCTGCATGCCCATCAAATGCTCTTAAATCTTTGGTAATTATCCAATTTCGGCATACAATAATTTTATATATATAAGTTGTTATTGATCTCAATTAAAATATCAAGTTAATACTTCAAGCCTAGTCTTCAAATGATAAAATATTTTGACTAGACTTGAAGCAGGGGACATTTGTAGTCATTTAAAATTTATTAAATATAAATTCATAAAATGATTCGGATTATATTAAATTCATGAATATATTAGTCCATATAAATATTCTGGATTAATATAATTGAATTAATTATTTAAATTCAATGAATATGGATTTAATTAAAAGTCTAAATTAATTGGTTTGGGCTACAATAGATAAGCTCAATTTGCTAAGCCCAAATCCATCTCATCTTAGAAGCCCATTTTTGGTGTCACGTGGCAACTGACGTGGCATGCCAAGTCAAACAAGAAGCGAATAGGATTATGACATGTGTCAAAGATGACAAGCCCACTTCATAAAACACATATGTCATGTCACTTAAATCTGATTGACCAAAGGGAATCATGTTCCAATCGCAACTTTTCTATTCTAAAACTATAAATAGGGGTCCTCATAGTTCAAAAAAGGAACCGAAAATTTTAAACAAGAAGCTAGAGAAAATCCGTGGTACAAATGCCATAAAATTCTCTAAAAAGCTACAAGTTTAAGAATTCAAGCATTCAAGTTCAAGAACGATCAACATCAAGACCATCGAATTCAAGAACAAGCTCGAAGCCCATGAATTCAAGTAAAAGTCAAGATCAAGATAAAGTTCAAAATTAAGTTCAATACAAATTCAAGATTAAGCTCAAGAGCCCTTGAATTTATATTTGAAAAGGCGAATTCAGAGAAATTATAGAAATTGTAACACTCACACTTTGAAATAATAAATACGATTATTGCATAATTTTCCGTTCTTGATTATTGTTTTCTCGACGCGAATTTTATTGTCTACACTAAGTGATTGATTTTACTTTTTGATTGTAGAGATATTACTTTGTTCTTATTTTTGTTTTGGTTGTGTTTCATTATTTTTTTATTTATTTGTTTACCATTTTGATATAACTGATGGGTTGTTTATATTTATTTTATGTAATTTTTTTAATTATTTTGTTCCCAATTTTTTTATGTTTGAAACATTTTCCTTTAGTTCTTATTTCAACTTTCTTTATTGAATTTCGTGCTTGTTCATTTAGTTTTGTGAATGTTTAAAAGATCTCCCGTAACGTTACTTTAATTAGGTGAAACAATGTGATATTGGTTTAATATTATTTTTTTTATTATTGTTGATGTTTCCTTGGATTCTTGGTAGAGTCTGTTATTATTATTTATTTTTACTATCTTCTTGCTATTGTTATTAGTATGAACAATTAGTTAAAATTGGCTAATGAAAAAATTTCTCCATCGATTTTTGAGGCCTCACCATTGTAAAAGACGGAAATTTAGTTTAAGTTTATATATATTGTATTGTCAAAATTGGCCAATGAAAAAATCTTTCCGTCCGTTTTCGAGGCCTCCCCATTGTAGATGGAAATTTAGTTTAAGTTTATATATATTGTATTGTCAAAATTGGTCAATGAAAAAATCTCTCCGTCGGTTTTCGAGGCCTCTCCATTGTAAAAACGGAAATTAATTTAAGTTTATATATATTGTATTGTCAAAATTGGTCGATGAAGAAATTACCGTCGATTTCTAAGGTCTCCTATGTTCATAAGACGGATTTTTATTTTTAAGTTATTATTTGATTTATTCATATTTATTTATTACTAACATTTTTACTAAGTGTCTTTACACGTACCCGGAGATGCTTCCCATTGAAGCTATTCGAATGAAGTTTGAATTATATTTTTTATTCATTATTGTGTATATTATCGATGTTAGGCAAACCTTAGGCCGTTTTTTATATTATTTTTATTTTATTACTTGTGTATATCACATGTTTGTTTTACTTGTATATTGTCTTATCTCTTCCTTAATTTGAAAAAAATGAAGTCAGTCATGACCCACAGTTGTAGATTTCAAAGGATGTCTAACACCTTTCCTTCGGAATAACTTGAACCACTTACTTAGAATATATTGGTTTTGTAGACATTTTTAATTGGTTTCCTAGTTTTTCCTAAAATTAGGTGGCGACTCCTTTAAAATTTGTTTATTCATAAAAAAATATTAAAATTGAATTAATTGATTGTTTTTTGAGTCACCACGACGTTTCGCCCTATTTGAATAAAGTAGGGATGTAAACAAAGAACACTTATACCCAAAAATAGAAACTATTTACAAGCGATTACCCCTTACTTTCCTACCCCTGTTTTTAACTACTAGCGCGCGTTAGAAATCTTCCTACTTCTTTCTCAAAGCTGTCTTCTTCTCCCCAAGATACCTTCTACTTTTGAAATTCAAATTTCACAGGGTTTACAGTTTCAATTCCGTTGATGGATAACGATACAATTTTAATCACAATGTAACTTGAGATTCAAACAACCACTGCAATGATTATCGCATTGATGCAATTTTAGTCAATTCTACTTCCAATTTTACGATAAGGTCGAAACAATAACAAAACAACTACAGAAAGATGTTGTTGCAAGCAATCTTGAAATCAAATATGCACTTTTACACAAATTTTGCACCGCAACAACTTAAGAATAACATGATATGAAAGTCTATTTTGAATTGAAGAAACACAATCCTGTGATCACTGCATATCTATTGATTGTAGAATTCACTGTCATATCCATCTCTATGAGCATGCCTAGCCTTGACTGCCTCACAAGCATGCCCAACCTTTATTGGCTTGAAAGTTCATCAAAAAGTATAGAACTAATTCAGTTTGCAGACATAATTAAGTCCGATCCTATTGAAGGTGTTGCAATTCATCATGAACATGTAGATGGTCAAATGATCATTATGAATACGAGAAAGCAATATACTGAAGTTCAGCATATCTACATTGACAAACAAACACTAATCAAAGCACAACAAAAATATTCAATGCAAGAAAATTTTTAATATCGAACTCAAAAATCTTGTAAAAGAAGGTATGTTACCTACACATAATATCCATCAAAGAAGTCCTTCGGTGAAAACACTGCTAAATTATTGTTTGTTATACTCTAATGGTATCAACAAAGAAGAGGTAGTGCTTCAGTGAAAAAATTACTAAATTACTATTTGATGCCATAAAAATATATACTCTGATAGCATCAAGGAGGAAGAGATAGTATTTCAGTGAAGACACTACTAAATTACTCCTTGATACCATCAAAGTGAAAACAGTAATCAGTTACTCCTTGATATCATTTGAGTATATATATATTTTGATGGCATCAAGGAAAAACATGCAGTGCTTCAATTAAAAGACTGCTTAATTAGTGCTTGATATCATCATAGTATATATATACTCTGATGGTATCAAGGATGAAGAGACTGACTCTGACGGTATTAAATATATATGAATAGTCCTTCTAGGCAACATACTTCTAAGTTATCATTTGACACCACAACAATATATATATATATACTATGATAGTATCAAGGATGCTTTCATAAATCTATGTTTAAAAATAATGTATTTCTTTAAAAGTGATGTTATGTAGCATCTTTCTTATGCAGGTATGCTGTTATTTTTATAAACGACAGATGTTATTGAACTCTCAGAGAGAGGAGCATAAGAAGATCAGATTTGTTTCGAGTAACAAAGTTTAAAGATGCCCACACCTTCCCCAAACATGAAAGATCTTGCGTAGACACTCATGCCAGTGCACTCTTTCTAAGTAGTATTGTACGACAAAAAATTGCTGAAGATGTCCACACCTTCCCCAAACATGAAAGATTTTGCATAGACAGTCATGCCACTACACTCTTTGCAAGTAGTATCGTACGACAAAAAATGTTGATCCAAGAATAGTGTACATACCGATAGATATACAACGAGATTTTAAAAATGCTTATGATATCAACTTGATATATATACAAACATGGAGGAAGTCCTACGGGATGTAGAACGGTAGTCGTACGATTGAGTTAAGTCTTTGGAATGATTAAGTTCTGAAGTTTGATCTATGAGCAGTTGGGACGAGCCGTAGGAGTTTGGATGGCTCGTATATGACACTCGTAGAACTGATCTTGGCTTAGTGAGATCTTAGACTTGAACTTGGATTTCATGGACTGTAGACTGAACGACAGGTCATAGATTTGTCTCGTGGGAATTGAAGGAACTCTGTACTTTGTATTTCTGAAGTTGGTTCTACGATTAACCAGTACAGGCCGTATGTCCAAACGGTTGAAGCCATCCTGCAGTTATTTTAAGGATATTTGGGTCTTTTCCTAAGCATTTAATACCTATACTATGTCGTTTTGACCCTATTTCTAAAACCTATAACTATACCCCTAAATCTACCTTAACCCTCTCTTTCTCTCAAATTCCCAAATCCCCTCCAAATGCATCCCTTCCAAATCTTCTCAAGCTTCGAGGGAGAAATCTAGGGTTCAAACTTCAAGCCTCCTTTTTCCTTCATTGCTTTTGGGATTAGATCATCAACGTATGTGAGAATTGATCAATGAGTTCCATTCACCCATTCCATACCAAAAGATTTCAATTCTCTAATTCAATTTCATCATAATTGTTTAGATTTTCATCCAATTTTCCATGGATCTCATTTTTTATGATTTAATTGTGTGATTTTAGTCTTCTTATGAATAATTGATTCAATTACATGTTCTTCAGCTGATTTCCTACGGATTCATGTATTATTCATGATTTTGACTATGAATTTACTAAGGAAGTTATGAATTTATGAAGGATGAATCACGAAAGTTTATGCATAATTTATGAAAAGATATTTTATGATCTAAAAATTGCTTTTGAGATAATCATCAATGAAATTGTGAAAGGTTTTCTCAAATATTAAGGAATCATAATTTGGTGTAAAGTTTTCTCACACATGCATGATTCATGATTTATGGAGTTAATCTATGATGATTTAAACTTGGATTAGTAATTTAATTGTGATTTTCCATATATGATATTATGTTTATAAAAATGATTATGTCGTTGGGATTTAACTTAGCACCGAGAGAATTTCGAGGTGGAGGCTCAAATTAGATAGTCTCTACTAGAAACCTCTAGTTCCAAACTACGTGCCCCGTAGGATTGTCTTAAATGACCTAGCTAGTAGATCCACAAATAGCATATGAATCATGATACAAAGTTCTATCCTGACAAGTAAACTCTCCCTTCTCGATGTGGGAGTTGCATCATATTTCATGTTATAGCTCGCATGGTCTATTGTCGGTTAAAGCTAATATCACACAAAATGAACTAAGTTACTCTTAAAGGTTTTATGAAGCTTTCATTATGATTTTAAGATGCATTGACCATGTTTATGATTTATGATTCTTCTTTAAAATGTTTTACTATCTTTTAGCTTAGTCATGCATATCATATTTTCCTATATATCCTCCTATGATCATGTTTTCATGTTTTTATGAATATTGATGCATATGTGTGCGTAAATTATTTCATAATATAGGGTTTGACGCTTCTTCTCCTCCCGCTCGTGGTTAGTTGCTCGATTGATCGTTGAAGACTTGGTGAGTCCACATGTTCCAAGGACCATGTCACCTTTACTTTGTATCCTATGTTTAAGTTTTATGACATTGTACGTGGTGCACAGGTTAAGTCCTGATCAGTTCTTTTTATGTAATACCCCAAAAATCTCTACGCTAAGATTCGAACGACTCTTCATAAGTGTATAGGGTTTACAGGATGATTCTTAATTGTGCAAAAGTGTTAAAGTCAATTATTTAGTGTGAGAGGATATTTGGAGATTAATTAAGGTAATAATAATCCTCCAACACAAAGTTGAGTTGAAAGTTTCCTTATCGGTTAAGTTTTCATATAAGATTTTACTTTGGCCAATTTCAAATGACCATATCTCTTAGAATATGAAATGTTACGTGGCCCATAAATTATCAAATTAAAGGCCTATGAATCTTCTTTCCAACGCCACCAAGTTTCGTCAATCCGAGTTCTGAGTAGAGAGTTATGATCATTTTACTAAATAATGTAGTGAAATTCCATTTTTGCCGCGGTAAAACTCTAAATAAGGTAATTTTATTTTCCTTATAGCACTAGGAAAACCTTAAAAATAGATTTCTTAACTCCTATAAATCCCTAAGCAATCCCATTTCCATCTTTTTAGTACCTTCTTCTCCTCTCTCAAATTCTAATACAAAATTCTAAGGAAGATCAAAGCATAAGACTTCCAAGCAAGATTCTTTCAAATATTTTTGAAGATTCTTCTTCAAAGTAAGTCCTTCTCCAAGTGTTTCAATCTTTCCAACTCAAATTCCTAGTTATAATCATGATCATTAGTGGAAATCTTAATATTTGACCATAGGATTTTCAAGAAACTACTTCAAGAATCTCAAGAAAGAATATCTTGATAGTTTTTCTTCAAGATTAATGGAGCGTTCCATGTATGTAAGATTATCAAAGTTGGGAACTTTGTTCTTCTTCATGCCCTACTCCTACAATATATATATATATATATATATATATTTCAAATTTCCTTTTATCTCCTATCCTCGATTCTTGTTTTTTATTATTAAAATTATGATAGTTTTTGTCATCAATGATCTTTGATTTATGGTTCATGCTCTTATACCACATGGATCCCTTTCTAATCAATGTTATTTAAAAACATTGTCGTTGTATTTCATATGCATTAATTTCATAAATAAAGTATGTTCAAAATTTCAAAGAAGTCTTTAAAGAAAGAGTTCAAGAAAGTATATTTAGTTTTAAGGAAAAATGCTCAAATATGCCATCGAACTTTCAAAAAAGATTTATTTATGTCATCTGTTAAAAGTTCAGCTCATCTATGTCATTGTTGTTAAAGAAAAGGCTCATCCATGCCATTTCTTTTTAACTTCGGTTTTGCAAAACCACTTTTTTACACCCCAAACAAGTTTAACATTTTTCAATTGAAATTTTTGGATCAAATGTACTCTTTTTTGCTTCAAATTTTCAACATATTCAATTCTTCATGAAATCATATCAAATTTCGGCTACATCGTTAATTTTTTTAAAAAACCAAAATTCTAAAATCATTTTAAGAGTTTAAAAAATTTACCCGCATTAAAAAATATTCCAATTAATGAAAATCAGTTGCAAAATTTCAAAAAATTACTTCAATTCATGTTTTTGACATTAATTCTTTGTTCACTAGTGTTTTTTTAAGTCTATGTTCAAATTTTCAAATAATTTGAAGTTGTGGAGAAAATTCTACCATTAAAGAATATTGAAGTTTTTAAACTTGGAAGAAATTTCAAGTGGGTCTTGTTGAGTTAGATTGAATTCGAGCTCAAAAAAATATTGAGCTTTGGTATCTAGCTCGGAGGAAAACAACTCTTGAAATTTGAGGTGATTTTCGTGAAGAATTGAAGAAGTTTGAAATTTGTGAATTGTTAATGTTCTTTATGTGTTCTTGGTGTTCTTAAGGAAGAAGAAGCAAAAAGAGTATATTTGATTAAAAAAAAAACTCCAATTGAAAGTGCTAAAAGTTGTTTAGGGTGTAAAAATGGTTTTGGAGTAAAAAAAAATGGCATAGATGAGCCTTTTCTTTAACAATAGTGACATAGATGAGCTAAACTTTTAACGGATGACATAAATGAGCCTTTTCTAAAAGTTCGATGCCATATTCGAGCCTTTTCCCTAGTTTTAATACTTTATTTTCAACAAGTATTTCAAGAAAGTATTATTATCTTTAATTTAAAGTGCATGATTTCAGAAGAAGAAAATATATTTTGGTGGTTTTTTATATTATATTTTATTTTATTTTATTTTATTTTCTATTTAATTATTTTTTTAGAAAATTTTGATACTTCAAAATAATTATTTTTTAAAAACTGTTATTTTTTATATTTCAAACTCATTTGTGCAAGCAAAATTGTGTTTGACTACGTCCTTGCCCTTTGTACACACTGCCTATTGCTCCTACTAATCGAATGATTTGGTGAAATGTTCATATTGCGGTGACATGGGTGATTCATTGCCCTCAGCGTCGCGAGAAGTCCATTGAACCTTATCATCAAAAGAAATGAGAATTCGTAACAAGGTTTACGTAGGTGAACCTGCAGAAGGATCAGTATCAAAAACTACAAAGTAGAACGATCCCTGAACATGTTTGAACACTCAGGGATGATGCGCGGTTGGGGTGACCAGGCCCCCCACCTGCGGATCTACCTCATTTTCCCGACGTGCGGGATCGCACAACCATCGTCCACTAATGAATCCTGGCACATAAAGTACCAAGAATTGTAAATTGATAGCTCGCCCCTTGCGCCCAATCTGTTGAGTGTGCTGGGGATGTGTACTTCATTTGATTTACAAACAACTTTTGGCAATGGATATCTCAGCTCTTGCATCGATGAAAAATGTAATGAATTGTGATACTTTTTGTGAATTGCAGAATCTCTTGAACCATTGAGTTTTTGAACGCAAGTTGCACTCGAAGCCATTAGACCGACGACATGTCTGCTTGGGCTTCAAGCCCATCGTCCGTTAGCCAGGCTAGAAGCGACGCATGCACCTGCCTTCTGCATACCGACCAGTAGGAAGATGTCGACTCACATGTGACCTTTGCAACACCTAGATGACATCGGGCAGCACCAGGGCGGAGCTATGCCAACGTCGGTAACGACTAAGCTTGAACTATGTCGACCAATAACTTGTCAAATTCTATGCCCGCACCTAATACCGATGTAAAATTAGAGGTTTTCCGTGTCATTGAGTGCATTTCTAATGCCTAATCACATGCCAATGTCAAATAACGATGTCACTATTATATCTTTTTTGGGATGTTGAGTGCAATTATAATGCAAAGTGATAAGTCAGAGGCGTAGGAATATGTCAACGCGCATGCGAACTCGGCAACATCGAGGTAACATCATCAACCTCTTGCACGCGTGTCCTTGAGGACTTGCAACACAATCCTTAAATGATCGGCATGCTCATCCTCACTCCTCGAGTAAATCAAGATAAACACAATTACAAATATATCAAGATATTGTCTAAACACTCTATTTATCAAGTCCATGAATGCGGCTGGAGCATTAGTCAAACCAAACGACATTACCAAAAACTCATAATGACCATCATGCTCCTTCCACACCTAGTATCTCTTATCTTATGATACGTCTTTCCAAAACTGAAACATACATTAGAACCAACTAGACATTTACCATTATGCTCCTTCAAGACCTAGTACAAGTAGACAAAGAAGAATCCACCACCATTCCCTATTTGAGGCTTAGGGTTAGACACCCTATCTTTGTTGAACTTCAAAACCAGAGAATTAGAGGAAACTTGATCGGAGAACCTTTGTTGGAATCTAGAATGACCATGTCCATCTGACCTCAAATGTGAAAAGTCACAATCACTGGTTTTTTCCCTCTTTACCTCCCTAGATCTTTCCTTAAGTTTATCCTCTTCAATTTGTTGAGCATGTGTCATTAAACGAGAGATATCTATTTTCTTAATGAGCATGGCAGTACGACATTCCTTAACCACATTTCAGACACACACGAAACAAACTTACTCATCCTTGCCCTAGAGTCGACAATCATAGTAGGAGCATATTTGGACAATCATATGAATTTTGGAGCATATTTGGACAATCATGTGAATTTCAAAGCATACTATTTTGCACTCGTGTTTCCTTGACGAAGGTTAATGAACTCAAGAACTTTCGCCTCACTCATCTCAAGGGGAAAAAACCTATCAAGGAAAGAAATTTTAAACCTTTCTCAATTAAGAGGACCCGCGTGAACCACCCTATCTTTCTTCTGTGGGTTGAATCAAACTTGAGAAATACCCTTTAGTTGATAAGCGGTCAATTCCACTTTTCACCGGCGTCACTAACATGATCACCAAAACCTTGTATACCTCATCAATGAACTATTGAGGATCTTCCTCAACCTTGGAACCATGAAACTCCAGGGGATTCATCCTAGTGAATTCCCTCACTCTAGATGTCGTCATACCCACATTTGGGTTCATGGGACCACAACCTACCTATTTTCTTGAGCCATCATAGCTTGAGCCAACACTTGGAAAGCAACTTGAAATTTTGCATGAGTCACTTGTTCGGCAAAAGGAAGCTTGAGGAGCTTCTTGAGTAGCTTGAGGAGTTTCTTGCTCCACATCCTCACATGCATTCCTTCTAGTGTATTCTCTTCAATGGGTCATATCCTGAAAAGCATCTGATAAGGATTAGGAGAGAAACATATAGAGTTACACTCTATCACATGACTTTAGAATGATGAAAGAAATGAAGTTTCCTAACCATCTTATTGCCTCTCATTCATAATGTGGCGCGAACAAGACTCTACTTGACATGCCTTATGAGACATCCTAAGACCTTTCTAAACCTTGTAATCTGAATACCAAGTTTGTCACGACCCAAAGTATACGCTAGGCGTAACATGGCGTATATAGCCCCGAGAGGCCATACACAAGCCACTTAGCATATATCATACGAGATGATAGAAATATAGATTTTAAAGTTATAGTCTTATATCATAAAAGAGTTTGACAAGCGGAAGTCTAACGTAAGTCTCAATAAGTCATCTATTACATCACAAAGAAAGTGATTGGGATGTAACTCATACATCACATAAAAAGTTTGAAAACTTAAATAAGGAAAGCAATAAAAGTGTCTCGGTCCTCAGAACATGAGGACTCACCAATCTTGAAGCCCAAAAGATCAACTAGCCACGAGTGTGAGAGAGCTAGGAGCATCGGACCCTACATTAGTGAAACAATGTAGGAAGAACTATGCATTAGTACATGGAATGTATTAAGTATGACAGAAATGCATAAAAGTTATGAAATCATGCTAAAATACTTTACATGCAATGACCAAGCTAAATCATAAGATAAAAGTGTTAGAAAACATAAGTCATAATCATGGTCAATGCAAGCTTAACATCTTCAAAAAACTTGTGAGATACCTTCATAAAGTAACCGTAGTTTATTATTGTGCGAATTTTATCATATAACCTACATAGACCATGTGAGTTATAACATTGAATCTATTGTCTATCTCACACCAAAAACGGTTTTCCTTATTTGTCAAGGTAATTACTATGAGTCTGAGCTAATGTGGATCCACTAGCTAATGCTTAATATAGACAATCATCCTATGGTGGCACATATATAGTTTATGGGACATGGGTAATCGCTAGTCCACTTGATGCTAAGTAAATCCCACGGAATAGTTGTTGACACCCAATTTTGACCCTCCTCGATAGATTAATCATTGAGCTTCTTAAATTCAAAATGATTTGAGATAGTTAGGTTTTTTATATAAAGTTCAAAATGTCTTTTAGTTACCTTTAATTAATCTTATCATCTTTATAATTTATGAGTAATATATGTGTTTTATATAATTTTGTATATAATTAGTATATTTTATAAACATTTCAAAAATCGTCTCAAAAAGATTTTAATTTTAGTAAGTATTTTGTTAAATTAGTTAGTTTAAATTATGGTTATAGTTTTAAATTAACTATTTTATAATCAAGTTAATTATTTTATCTCATTTAGATTAAGAAGCTCATTAATCAATTTATATTAATTCGTCTTATTTAGTTTTTAGTAAAATCGCATATTAAACTCAATATGGCTAACTTTAATTTTTCATAGGCCACAATTGCAATTCACTTGGACCCTTCCCATTCCTAATTTTCGGCCCACCATTACAACCCATACATTACAATACCAATATTTTCCCAAAGCCAATACCCATTTCCAGCCAGACATACGTCCCAGCCCACCTTGACACCTCGACCCGGCCCAAAACTTTGTTCAAAGGAAGATCCAGAAGTTTTCAGCAGTAGCGATACGCGTCAACTTCAGCATTCAATGCGCAGAACAGCAAGCAACTCGCGATTCCAAGCGTGAGTTCACAGCGTCTGGCTCCAGCTTATAAACGATGCTAATAACAACCCAGAAGCAAAAGCAACTGCCAGCAGCGAGGAACAGAGAAAGGGCGCTGCAATTCTATCGTCTCCCTCCCATCCCTGTCCGCATTAATA
>JAJOOO010023130.1:0-13920 GCA_029582685.1 Solanum piurae | reverse complement strand
GATTTGATTCATGTTTCCGGGTGTAATTTCGGTTTGAATCTATAATATATTGAGGGTATAAATGATCCTAAGTGTTTGGGGAAAGAACCATTGAATTTTAGAGGGTTTAGAGTTGAAAAATGGAGAAGAAAAGTCGCCAAACACCTGGGGAAGGGGGTGGGGTGTCATGCCAGCCAGCGCTCCCCAAAGCAGTCCCTGAATGTGGGGCTCTAGGGCGACGCGCCAGCCAGAGCGCCCCAACTTGTTCTCTGAATATTTAGGGTTGGCGCCCCGCGCCTCTCACAGCGCCAGGGACGCCAGTTCTTCCCATTCTTCCCCCATCTTTTCGTACTTGTTCCTTAGCAATGTACCTATGTTTTCTAGTTGATTCCAACACTCTAAGGTACATCTAAATATCATGAAATCATCCATAAACATGAGATCATGAACCTTGAATCCATAATCCAATTCAAGGAAAGTTAGGATCAAAGTCAATAGAAGTTAAGAGTCAAGTTTAGAAGTTAAGAAGCAAGTCAAAGCAAAGTTTTTAAAGTTTACAAAAGTCTTTAACAAACGTTTTAACTTTGTTTTAAGAACTAAGTATTCCCCAAAGAGTTTATAAATGTTTTCACATTTGAGCAAGAAAAGGGGACATCGATTCCAAGAGATCTTTTAAGCTAAGTTTTGAGTAATTATCTCAAACCAAAGAAAGAAGTTTGTTTTTAAAACATATGAGCTAAGTATATTTTTGGGAGTAGTATTGAGCACCGATATGGGGATGCGAGTTCATATTAACTCAAGTCTCCATAAACCATGTAGTCTTCATAGGTAGTAAATGATCATACTTTTTAGATGATTCCTTAAGATGCTTTTAGCATAAGCTAGTGGATCCACTAAGTTAAGTGTTCTATATGACGGCAAAGTATAGGACAGTTCTGGCAGCGTGAGAAAGACGTTGTATCATCACTTAGGCTCATAGTGGTGGTTGTCAGTTAGAGAATCTCCCACATAAACTATATTACCTTATTATATGAGTAAAGTTGAGTTTGTTATTGCTTTTTCTTTAACGAACTGAGTTGGTTTTAATGTTTTACAAAGCTTTTAATATATTGCATGTGTTTCATTGCTTTATTTTGAGTTAAGTATTCATGAGTTGAGAAGAGCCAAGGTAAGTGTTTGTTTCAGAATCTTTTCAAGCCTTTGTATTGTTTAGCATTCCAACTCGCATACTCGTACATTCAATGTACTGATGCCAGTTGGCCTGCATCGTCTTATGATGTAGACACAGGTAACCAGGATCAACATCCAGCTCCTCGTTGATCAGGTTCAGCACTCAGAGTCAGTTGGTGAGCCTTCTTGCATTCCAGAGGACTCTTTTATCATTTGCTTTCTAGTTTTCAGTTGTTAGGATGATCAGGGGTCCTGTCCCGACATCCCTCTTTGTTTTAGAGGCTTCATAGACATATATTATTAGTTCTTTAGTCTTATTCATTTCAGTTGTATACGCTTAAGACTTGAGTTGCCATTTTTGGCTAAGTTATTATCTTTTAAGTTATTGCATGAGCTATATCTCTTGTGTTTAAGTCTTCTACTGAGTAAGTAAGCCATGCCAATGATTCACTTGGGGCCAACAATTGTTCTCGAGTGCCGACCACGTCCAGGGTGTAGGCTCGGGGAGTGACAAATACATAGTCCCAATATACTCTTTTGAAGAAATGAACTTCAAACTTTACTCTTTACTCAACTCAAAACTCAAGTCTTAAAACATTCGTAAAAGACTTTGGAAGACTCTATAAACTTATCTTGACTTGGATCTTAACTTCTCTTGACTTGACTCTTAACTGATCCTTGAATTGAATTATAGATTCAAGAATTGTGATTTGTGATAGGAAAGATCTCATGATGTTTAGGAGTGTTTTTAGATAGTTAAACATGAGAAAATATCAAGAAATGGAAGCAAGTCCGCGACGCAGAGATGCATTTAATTATTTTGTCGCGAAATAATTTTTGAGGCAGAACGGTTCGTGACCACTCCGCGACGCAGAGAAAATTTTGTCAATCCTGAGGAACATGTCCGTGTCCTGGACCTGGTACCCAGATTTGCCCGACTAGTTCCTTCTTCGTTTTCTAACCCCAATTCACCTAAATTCAGTTCTTTTTCTCAAATTCCCTTTAGATTCAGATACCCAGTATGTATACACAAGAATCTAACTCAAACAACTCAAGGAAACAACATTTTAACTTCAAGGAACTCCTCAATCTCAACCTAACTCAAGAACGAAGGCCAATTTCAAGAACACCATTCAAGATTCATCAACTTTCAACTTTCTAGAACGAACTTCGCTGAAATAAATGTAATTGGCGCGTGGGTGAACGAACCCAACGATATGAAAGACTCACATACCTTGTAGGGATCATTCCTTGACGAAATCCTCAAGCTTAGCCTAAAGAACGGATGAATCCTTGCTTCTTCTCTTCTTCTCTCCTCTTCTTTTCTCTTCTATAAAAACCCTAACTCAATATTGTCAAGCGTAAACTGAACCAATTCAGTTTAGACCCCAACTAATTACCAAAAATTAAAATAATTTACTTGGGTAGTGAAAAGACCACAATACCCTTCTAAAACCCAGTTTTGACTTTTCTTATCTAGACAACCCAACTTCAAATGGGCATATATCCCTCATACAAACTTGAAATCGCACAAACTTGGCGGCGTTGGAAAGATAATTCAAAGATATTTCCTACGGTATCTTGTAGCACACCTAACTCATCCTGATCTAGGAGTTATGGTCGTTTGAAGTTGACCCAAAACTCATATTTAGCTTAACTTTGTCAAATTTCCAGATTTTTTCATCCTTTCCAAAAATGGATCTTTCTAATTCTAAGTCTTTCTAGTAGTGGGGTGTTACACAAGGTGAGTTATGAACGATACATAAGTGATGAATTTCAAATTTCTTCTCCTAGTTCGTTGAAAATTCTTTCAATTTTGTTAGTAAGATATTGTTGCATCTTTCAGGTTTTCTCTATAACAATTGTCATTCACCGTGTTATCACTCAAAAAGAATCTATATATCCTATGTCCTAATCAAAGTCGAAGGCAAAATCAAAGTCAATTATACCGAAACTTCCTCTATTTTCTCCTAAAAAAGAAATGCCAAATGTTACTTCCCCTGTTCATCACACCATAGCCTCTGTTCCTTTTCAATGGGAAAAAGAACCAGGAAAACCAAACACCACTAATCTTCCAATTAACAAACCAAAATCCTTAGAGCCACCACCAAGACTTCACTCAATAAACACACCATCACCTACCATTGTTCTTGATGGACCTTATTATAATAATAACAAAATTTCATCTTCTTCATTTCAATTCTTGAATTTTTTAAAAGTAAAACAACATAAACAAAGCAATTTGTGAAAAAGGGAAATTGGTGGCAGCGGAATGTTAAACATAATAATGTACTGATTTTTTTTGCAAGAACCTGAATTTTCAATGTATCTGTTATGCATTAATACAACAGACCAAAAGGATGAAGAGATACCTAGCTTTGATGGATCATCTATCCCTTTTATAATATTGTGTAATCATTTTTTGAATTGTATTTTCGAGATGGATAGATTTATCAATATATTACTATTTATGTATCTTGTTTAAATTGATAAGTGTTGTATTTCTACTAGATACATTAAATAAGAAATTATTGCCCATAAGATGTTAGGTTTGAGATTGATACATTACTGTTTGGTAATTGTTATGTATCATATACATTTAGTATAAATTCGAATTTACGTATCATGCCTAAAAAATTAGTGCATGATACATTATTATTTATGTAACTTATTTTGTTTAAGAGAAGAATCCATATGTATCAGAAATTTATAGATGAAAAGGCTGATACATGATAAATGATACATTTGGTAGATTTTTTGTATCAAGTATCAATACTAATTAAGGTTATGTATCAAAACTAATATTTGAACACGATACATTGTGCATGATAGAATTGTAATGCATCATAATATTGAAACAAAGGCAGCATACATTAGTTAAAGAAACAAAATCAACTAGATACATTAAAAAATCTGAACCTATATGTATCAGAAAAGATGAACAACCAAAAAATAAAAAATAAAAGTCAACAATCTGATCAACAGAAAGCAACAAAGATGTATCATTCTCGAACTAATTGGGTAAGCTCAATACTGAAAGATCGAACCAATGGAATGAAGTGTATCAAGACCGCCATTAGAAATTCCTGTAACTATTCCAAATGCACTCCAAGATTAACTCTCTGCATTAGCAATGTTTTTCCACCCCTCTTCTAGTAAAGAGACCGGGAGTAACAAATTCAATAATTTTTTAAGATGAAAAAACTAATTTTTTTAAAAAGAAATTGAAAATTGAAGTGAAGGAAAGAAATCTACCTCTTAAATAACTTGAAATCATTACTTGGAAAGAGAAAATATTTGAAATTAAAAAATGGATTAATGTAGGTAACTGTGGAGAGATTTGTGGCTTGAAAAAAGGAAAGAAAATCATGGGTATGAGATTTCAAATTAATATATCTGGAAAAGGGGATAATGGGAGTAAAAGAGGGGATTTTTGATATTTTTTGAAATGGTATAAGAAAATATGATAATAAATGGTTTTCAGTTAGGCAATTTTTCCTATTATTATTTTTAGAAGTATTATTTAATCGATAAATTAATATTTATTAATTTAAAGAATGTTTTGAGATTCAACCTTGTGATGCTGGAATAATAAGAGCTTCCAAGATGTATTGTCACAACATATTTTATTATAGGATATTAGAAAGCTATGAAGTGAGATAAACGGATCTAGGAAAGATTGATGTTTTGGATGCAATCAATTTTGCAATCCTGACATGGACAACAAATGTTCAGCAAGAAACAAAAGCAAATTGTTTTCAACACTGCAAAATTCGTTGGGGGAATGAAATCTCAAAGAATCTGAATGAATCCACTTGTGAAAACGTCATTCATGAACTTGAGGTCATGATTAATGATCTCAGTTACCACAATAAAATGGACTTCAATAACCTGTTGATTACCCGGATGAAAATGATACATGTTCAGAGGTTTAGAACTTAGAAGAAATTAATGATATCATCAGAAAAAACAATGTTGATGATGAAGTTGAAGATGATACAATATATTTAGAACCAATGATGCGTAAGGAAACACTTATCACATCTAAAACTCTTCACAATTTTATGGTGCAGTTCGAAAAGACAACATCGAAACTTTTGGATACGATAACAAAAGTTAGAGATGAACATCAACTAGAATTAAATTTTAACAAAAAACAAAACACTGTAGAATCACATTTCACTAAATCGTCTTAGATATATTTGTACTTTAAAAAAAATATTAATTTATAATATTAATGAGACCATATATTTATATAGGGGTCTCTTGAAAATATATGATCTTATTGAAATGTGAGATTTTTTCCATTGACCCAAGTCGAGATCGGAAGAAAATATTACTTTAGAGATATTATTAATTTAGCGAGTATTAATAATACACCAAACAATACAGTAGATAAAAAGTAATATTAACATAATTAATTTCAACATTATTAAATCACAAGTTATTCCGATTCACCGGTACTATTTTCCATAATTGTGTTTTTGTTAGATTTTACATAAACAGGCGTGATGGCGTGAAACCGACGTCGTATCCTGAAATATTATCCTAATGCTTTTTCGGCGGCGAGTATTCAGATTCAGGTTTCCCTCATCTACAAATTCAAATTCAGTCCTTCATCCGTAAATAACTCCGGATCCATGCCCATCTTCCTAACATTCAATAAAACCTTTTTATTATATATAAAATAAATAATATAATATATATAAGCCTCCCTTTTTCCATTCCCTTTCAAATCAAAATCCAAACCCTCCGCCATACTCCTCTTAGATACACAATTATAATCTACACTCATTTGCGCTCTCCTCTCTCTCTCTCTCTGCTAGGGTTTATACTTCTATTCATC
Source organism: Solanum piurae (assembly GCA_029582685.1). Taxonomy (NCBI): domain Eukaryota; kingdom Viridiplantae; phylum Streptophyta; class Magnoliopsida; order Solanales; family Solanaceae; genus Solanum; species Solanum piurae. The sequence continues at coordinate 7,925 of JAJOOO010023130.1, read as the reverse complement.
CAGGATGTCGTTGAGGCCGAACGCCAGAACCGAGGTTCGCCGGAACCGTTACAAAGTTGCCGTCGATGCCGAGGAAGGTCGCCGGAGAAGAGAGGATAATATGGTTGAGATTCGTAAGAATAAGAGAGAGGAGAACTTGCAGAAGAAGCGACGTGAAGGCCTTCAGGCTAATCAGCAATTTGCTGTTCCTGTTCAGGCCACTGTCGAAAAGAAGGTCCATAGTAAAATAAACCTATCTTGATTTTATTACACTGAGTTGTTGGTTAGCAGCAAATTTTTGATCGGATTACGTTTTTCTCTTTTGTTTACTTTTTTTTTTGGCCTAATTTGGGTGCTTATGGCTGAATAATGTTTTCCATTAGGGTTAGATATTGCCAGATTTAGAATTTTCACGTAACCTGTGAGATTCTGCAATGATTTTGGATTTTTATATTTTCATCAAATGTCAAGTTTATTGGTTTCTTTTAAAGATTTTTTGAAGTTAGTTTTATTCATATTAATTGATTATTAGTGAATAATATGGACCTAATTAGATACTGAGGATTCATATAGGTTAGCACAACTAGTATGTGCCTACTAGAAGTTGTTATTGTGCGCTAGTGATGGTTTAAGTGTTGGATAAATGTGGTTTTACTTGCATGTCAGATGGAGACTTTCTCTCACTAGTTTCCTTTACTCTGTTGACTCCTAAGAAGTATTATTTGGGGTTCTTTTCTGCATTTCCGGATTCTTTAAATAGGGAAATTGATAGAAAGTATTGAGTTCATTTGAAATGTTTTGGTTTGCAGCTGGAGAATTTACCAGCAATGGTTGCCGGTGTTTGGACTGAAGATGGCAATCTTCAGCTTGAAGCTACTACTCAGTTTCGAAAGCTGCTTTCCATAGGTAATCATTGTTATTATGGGTTTATTATATTCTTTTCTTTCTCCACTCTTGTGGTTACTTGGACTTTCAGTTGATCTCTAATCATATTTTTTACAGAAAGGAGTCCCCCAATTGAGGAGGTAATTCAAGCAGGTGTTGTTCCTCGGTTTGTTCAATTTCTTATGAGGGATGACTTTCCACAACTTCAGGTATTTATGCCTTGCTTTCATAATCTTGAAGTTCCCTACGGGGTTGAAAAACAGTCTTATAGTGCTTGACCTTTTCACTTCCAACAATTTTAGTTTGAGGCAGCATGGGCTCTCACAAATATTGCTTCGGGGACATCTGAGCATACCAAGGTGGTGATTGAATCTGGTGCAGTCCCAATTTTTGTGAAACTTCTTAGTTCTCCAAGTGATGATGTGCGAGAGCAGGTATACACTAGTAGAAGTAAATTGAGACTTTCATAAGTTATTTTTGGTTGTTGCATCTGTGAACTATAATCAGCTATTCGATACTATTGTTTGATCATTGAGAACATGTTGGATATGTCCATTTCCTCATTTAGGCTGTGTGGGCTCTTGGAAATGTTGCTGGTGATTCCCCAAAATGCCGTGATCTTGTCCTTAACTGTGGAGCTTTGCTTCCCTTGCTGTCTCAGCTGAATCCAAATGCCAAGCTCTCTATGTTGAGAAATGCAACTTGGACACTTTCAAATTTCTGCAGAGGCAAACCACAGCCTGCTTTTGATCAGGTTGCTCCTTAAGGCATGATTAGCTATTATATCTTCTAAATTTCAAATATAAAGTGATGATCACTGATAAGCACTCTCTCATTTATAAAGATCTAGTGTAACAGATTTTACAGTTCTGGTTTACACAGATTTTACAGTTGTGCTGGTTTCATTATTAGTCACATTCTTTATTAGTGATGCTGAGAAATAACTAATTTATTTGCTCATCCAAAGTGTTGCTTCGTAGTTTCTTCTTTCCCAGCTTTCTCAAAAGCTGATAGGAAGTTAATGCCTTTGCATTGCGTCTTCAAAATAAGGATCTTAAACACAATCAGCATGGTGTCTAGATACACTTGACCTGCCCACCCAATATGTCTTTTTACTGGAAGCAAGTTAAGCAATTTTTATTTCTCTTTCGTAGTTGGTTCTGAACAAATTACAAGTGCAGGCTTCTTTGTTATTTCCATAAATAACTAAATGTAATTTTCTTGTTGATATTGTTGAACAAAGTTATCAAAACTATCACTTTCAAAAATGCCTTTTAAAGGTATTGTCATTTATTGTAGTTTTAGCATGTCGTGTATGTCCTTATTCTTGCAGTTTATGCCCCTGTCATTCTTAGGTGCGTTAATTTCATAGTAATAACGCAAAGGACAAGCATTACACTTTGATGATTCTATACATATCTAAACATGTGAACTCAATTGTTCAGACGAAGCCTGCACTTCCAGCTCTTCAACAACTAATTCATTCAACCGATGAAGAAGTTTTGACTGATGCTTGCTGGGCACTTTCATATCTCTCTGATGGTACAAATGATAAAATTCAAGCTGTTATTGATTCTGGAGTATGCCCACGATTAGTCGAGTTATTACTGTAAGTACTTCTGTATTTCAGTTTATTTTTGGATTATGAAGTGCTCGAAATTTCCTATATTTATACGGGTTAGTTTTGTATGTCTTGATTTTGAGTGACCGATTTAAACATTTCAGTCACCCATCTCCATCGGTTTTGATTCCCGCTCTTCGGACTGTTGGGAATATTGTGACAGGAGATGATATGCAAACTCAGGTAAAATTTTAATGGATGTTACTGTTTTCCCCTAATTATCCACTTGTTGGTGATACAACAGCTATTTGTTTGCTGCATTTGATACAATTATCAATGCATTTTTAATGGTGGAAGGAATCAGTGGCATAGCTAGAAATTCACGAAGGGTGTTAAAAATGTGGACATGGGTGGAGGTGGGGTGGGGGGGAATCGAACTTGAGTGACCTCAAGATTTTTGCACAACCTTACTGCTGTTCTCTCGTGTGTCAAGGATTTGTGTTTTTATTTTGTTATCGGTTTAAAGCAAAAAAAGCAGACCACAAAATTTTAAAAAAAAATGTGGACCCAGAGAATCAAACCTGGGTGCCATACAACTATGTGCAAACCCTTGCTACTGAGCTACTGCTCTCTATTGTTTCAAAGGGTGTTCAAAATTCTATTTATACCACTATAACATAAAGTTGGACTGAAGTATACAATGTAATTTTTCAACAAAGGGTGTTCGGCTAACCACCCCGGCACCATTGCAGCTCCACCCCTGGAAGAAATTGGTAATATATTTAGGTTCAGTCAAAGTTTATGGCAAATGAGAGCTACAACACTAGTCATTTTAATCCCTCTTGTCTGAGAATAAGCGACTAAATTAGTCCCTATTTGAGGTGGGGATAAGATCAAGATATGTGGCTCATTGAATTAGAACATATATAAAAAACTATTTTATGCTTTCACGTAAACTGTGTTATCTAAATTGCTATTGCTATATGCTTTATTTTTAAGACACATGCCTTGTGGGCCTTATTTTTATGTGCATCGTTATCATTTGTATTTTCTTCCATGTTGCTCGTACTCTTCAAAAAAATCAATGGGTGTGTGTCCGATACTCCAAAGTTCATTTTGGAGAATCCAACATGGGTGCAACAACAATTTTTGAGAGTCTAAGCAACATAGATTTTCTTAGTGTATTTTCCACTAAAGTTATACTAATATATATTATTATACATGAATATTATGTTAATGTATATTATTATTTCTTAAGTTATCATTATTCTTGATTGTGTTATACATGTTCTTATGTTTGGCTCACAAGATGTCTTCTTCAAAGGCTTATGAGATACAATTTGGTTCACTTTTATAATATAGGGGCATTGTTTGTCAATTATGTATATCTTAATTTATATCCAGGATTGCAGAAATATGATAAGATAATTGTGGAGATGATGTCTTCTTCCAAAGTTTTATCTGTGGTAACCTAACCTCCGGTGGAGTTCTGGGGAGGGTAGGTTGTATGCAGACCCCCCCCCCCTACCTTTTGTGGGGTATTTAGGCTGTTTTCCCTAGATCCTTCGCTCAAAAGAGAAATTGTCGAAGCAAGTTGCAAAAAAATTAGACAGCAAAATAGCCAAATCTTAAACATTGTAAAACAACTTATCCTAGTTTATTCTTTCTGCAAACCGAATGTTCACCTAATTAATTGAAATACATCATGTTAATATTTGTCAGCAATTGTCACGTGCATAATTGATGAAGATATATGGATGAAATTACATAGAATTTTGTATTCATCTATTGCTAAACTTGGGTTGCATTTGTGAGTGTAGAAATGTAACTGTGAATTTGTGAGGTTGGTATAACTTGCCAGTTTAGAAGTTACGGATCCCTTTAAATTGTTTCTGTTTTCTGAGAATTTGTTGATCTACTAGTTTATGATCTCCTTCTCCTACTCTCATTGATCTTCTGAACGTTCCATGTTGCCCTAATTTATGTTGTTTTGCTTCTTACAGCTGTTGAGATATTACACCTACTTCATTGTAGAAAATAAAAAATGAAAACCGTGACATAAATGGTAGTTTTATTTTGTTGTGTCCTAAATTAGTAGAGAAATCAGTTCTTTTCTGATTGAAATATTTGCCTGTCATCAGATTCAGATGTTCTTTGAACTATCTATTAGAGATGTAGGATTTGGACACCCTGAGGATTCTGAACTTCCTTTTTAACAAATTATTTATTCCATTACTTGGAATTGAGACATGCATCTAGGATCACATATATATTGGCCAATCTTCAGTTATATTAGGGTGTCACTACACACAATGATTTATTTTTGATCTGTGAGGTCATTTTCTTGTTGTGGTTGCCAGTTTTATGTCTGCCTTTTCTTTCTGTGTTGTTTCTTTTGGGTGAAACTATGTTTATATGTGGTTTTGTTGTAAATATCAGATAATGAAGCTTATTTTTCTAACAAATTAAATCCTTCTTTTTGTATCTTTGTTGTCTGATAGCTGAAGCAAAAATGGTACCTGATTGTCTGATGTCAAATGCTGAAGCTTACTTTTTTTATTAATAATTTTTTTTCAGTGTATCATCGGCCATCAGGCTTTGCCCTGTCTTTTGAACTTGTTGAATGGTAGTCACAAGAAGAGTATTAAGAAGGAAGCTTGCTGGACAATTTCTAACATCACGGCTGGCAACCGGGAGCAAATTCAGGTAGAGCCAGGAATTCACCTTTCTCATCACCCTTTTTCTCAAGGATGTTTATTTATTGTTTCCACTTGGGCTTCATTGTTATGCTAATCTTTTGATGCTGCAGTGTGTGGTTGACGCTGGTATTATAGGCCCCCTTGTTAATTTGCTACAAAATGCGGAGTTTGAAATAAAAAAGGAGGCTGCATGGGCAATTTCAAATGCCACATCTGGTGGTTCGCATGAGCAGATCAAGTAAGATTTTGATATTCTGGTTGGTGTGCGCCATGAGCTGTTTATGTTATCTATCATTACCTAAGACATATTCTATGTTATCATTACCTGCAGGTACCTTGTTAGTCAAGGTTGTATCAAACCATTGTGTGATCTCCTCATTTGTCCTGACCCAAGGATTGTCACAGTTTGTCTTGAAGGGCTTGAAAATATTTTGAAGGTTGGGGAAGCTGAGAAGAATTTGGGTCGGACATCAGATATAAATCTTTATGCTCAGCTGATTGATGATGCTGAAGGTTTAGAAAAAATTGAGAATCTTCAAAGCCATGACAATCAAGAGATTTATGAAAAGGCAGTTAAGATTCTTGAGACGTACTGGTTGGAAGAAGATGACGAGACGATGCCACCTGGTGATACACCCCAACAAGGTTTTCAGTTTGGAGGTGGCGAGGTCTCTGTGCCCTCTGGGGGATTCAGCTTCAACTAAAGGTCTGCATCTTTTTTGTTTGTTCACATGTTTCAACAAAGAAATCTGCCCAAGTGGTTTCTTGGGGCATGGATATTGATGTATCTTAGCTGGCTTATCAATTTTTAATTGCAGATTCTCTTGGTGATGGATGATGCAGTATATGTAAGGGAAAGCTGGCTCAATTTAAGAGTTGTAAAAGTTACAAGGTTGACTTTTTGGGGATGGTGGGAAGTAATGCCAGTGAAAATGGTACTTGGTCTTTTCACTTGTTGCAGTTAGCCTGAATTGTGAATTTGCTCGGGAGATTTTTAGTTCTATTTTATTCCTGTCCGTTTTCCTGCTTTGCTTTAGCTGGTTATAGTTTGTTATTGATTGTTTCACTTTTAAATTTTGTGCTGGGAATTTTGACATTCCTTGGAACCTCTTTTGTGGGCGGCTTAAAATGATGACTAAAGCAATTCACCTTTTCTTGGTGTTGAAATATTGATGTCTTGAATCTTTGGTGATTTTTCCTTTTCACTTTGGAATGATGATAAAAGTTTGTTGTATTTGAGTTACCGACCATCCTGTTCTATAATAATTTTGGTGAAACTTTGTTGTATTTACTCTAGGAAGATGCTTTCCTCTTGATTTTCCTTTCTCTCAATCTTACTCGACAGCCTAACGATTTTCTTGGCTCAATGGGTTTCCTTTTTAATATGTATTGTATTACTTCATTGATATGAGTGGTAGTCTCCACAGTTAGATGCAAAAAGCTCCCTTTGGCAGATTGTAGCCTGTAGGCGTTCGTTCTCATGTAGAATATCTCAGTTCATCCTGAGCTCCCGACCTGATTTTTGACCGACCTTGAAGTTTATCACCATTTTTAGTGATTAAATATTTTTAAAAAAAATCTAAATTGAATATCTTATTTTATTAAGTTTATTTTAAAAGATTTGAAAACAAAAAATAATAATAATAGGGTAAGCTTTGTTTTTAATTGTTTTAAAAAAGAAATGGAATTTTACAAAATATATTTTTTTCTTTTAATTTGGATTTTGATAAATAAACTAGTGTATCTTACTCCTATTTTTGGTCTAGCAACTTTTTTAAATTTTTGTTAGTTCAAAGTAGTTTTTAAATATATTTTATCATTTTTCTTTTACGTAGTATTAGAATTAGAGCTGTTAATATGAGTTGACTCACTCCATTTGGGCTAATCCATACATGCTTTGAAATTTGATGGGTCAGGTCGGGCTAGTCCATTTTTGGTGTGGGCCAGAAAATGGTCGGCCCAGCCCACAAGTACGTGGGCTACGGGCTTGTCGGGCAAGCCCTCTTTTCGTAAGAATATATTTTTTATAATTTTTTAAATTAAATTATAATTTAAAAATATTATCATAAATATCGACAAGATAATATTACATAGTGTTAGTGTTACTACTTGTTAATCAAATCCACAAATAAAATTATCTTTATAATATTTATTAAGTTTGATTTCAAGTAAAAGCATAAATAGCTAAATAAAAATAAAAATATTATTTTTCAATGATCATAATAAAAATACAAAAACTATGACAATATTTCATAGGCTACGGCCTATTTAGTGATTCCTAGAAATTTTAGGGAATTTTATTTTATGATTACATATTTTATAGACATAATTTGTATTTAAATTGTAATATTTCAAACTTTAAACTGATTTTGAGTTTAGATTTTTGTTATTTTTAATACTGTATTTTATTTTTTATTTTTAATTAATTTTTGTTTGGCCCACGGACCGGCCCTATCCATATATCTCAAGTCCCACAAATCGGCAGACTTATTCAAGCCGGGCTAAAAAACTATTTTCTTAAATGGGCTTCAAAAATTATAGCACAGCCCTATCAAATCCCGGATTAGGCCAGGCCGACCCAACAAGCCTAGCCCCCTATTGACGGCTCTAATTAGAATAACCAAAAAAGAATGAGAAAATTACGCGTATAAACAAACATATACTAGTTAATTACTTAATATAGCTATAGTTTACCTTAATTACAATTCGCAGCTTACTTTTAGCTATAATTATACAACTCAGCTTTTTAGTTTTGTATAATTCGCGCATTTGTATAATTCGGAATTTGTATAATATAATTT
>JAJOOO010023129.1:0-14827 GCA_029582685.1 Solanum piurae | reverse complement strand
ACACAATTATTGTATCATAATTTCAGCCTGTAATGTTTTCGTACTGTTTCAACAAATTTCAATGATACATTAATCATAACAATCATATATTGATACATCATATGAAATAAACTAGACACAGTTATTGTATCATAATTTTAGACAATAATGTTTCCTTACTGTTTCAACAAATTTCAACGATACATTAATCAGAACAATCATATATTGATACATTATCATATGAAATAAACTAGACACAATTATTGTATCATAATTTTAGATAGTAACGTTTCCTTACTGTTTAAACAAATTTCAACGATACATTAATCAGAACAATCATATATTGATACATTAACACATGACATAAACTAGACACAGTTATTGTATCATAATTTTAGCCTGTAATATTTTTGTACTGTTTCAACAATTTTCAATGATACATTAATCAGAACAATCATATATTAATACATTAACACTTGAAATAAACTAGACACAGTTAATTAATAATGTATCTGCGCCATATATTTAATGTATCAGTGCTGAATTATTGTATCCGTATTTTAAATTTTTGAGGGATTTCAGTCATTTTAAACTTATAAGGGACAAATGGTCATTTTGGCTTTAAAGTATGTGATTTATGTCCCTTGCCCTATATTTTATACCATTTTTCAATTATAAATATAACCTGGTCATGGGCTTTTGGTTAATGGATAATTTTGGATCTTTGCTCTTTAATTAGTCTTTAATTAATAAGGTTTAAAACTAATATACATTATATAAGATACTCCGTCAACCAATACGAAAAAATCTATGTAAGCACTCATATTATATGTTTAAGATCAAACAATACGACAACAACATTTTACATTCTTCACTTCTTGATGAAGAATTGAAGTGCGTCTTCAAAAACATAAGATTTTACATTCTTGACTTCTTGATGAAGAATTTAAGTGCTTCTAAAGAAATATTTTAATAATAGTAGATTTTGAAGTGACATTTTAAAAGTAATTTTTTTTAAAAAAAATAACCCAATCGTATCGATACCGAAGAGAAACTGATAGTTCGATATGATTGGGATGATTTTTAGAAAATCTAATTTTTGTTATATAATATAAAATACTCAAAAAATTGAGATGATATATTTTTTAAATAAATAATCGACCGTCTGATTGACACCCCTACATTATATCACAAAAGTAGTATAATCTACTAATTTAGGCAATCTATTATATTATATCACTTTCCTAGTTGGAAAATTTACTTTCCAAGTCCCCTCGAGCCCCCATTCCCACCCCACCTCCGATCCATCCGTTATATGTTTCCCTCTCATTTCGAAACCCTTCTATCTGTCTGAAGTATCTGCAGAACTCCTAAGCAGAATAAACATTTAACTAATTCTCTCAAATCTCCAAATTTTTCAAAGTTCAAATCTTTACAAAGAAAGACACAAAAATTGATTCTTCTTCTATATTTCATCTTCAAAGAAAAAAATCATTTTTGTATCTATTGTTTTTCTCATCATTTCAAAGTATACCCTTTTCTTGAAATTCCTAAAAATCATTCTTTACATTTTAATTTGATTTTTTCATAATTATTTTATCTACTAGAAACCCTTAATGAACCTAGAGTTCTCATACCTCCATTCTTGATTTTTCTCTAGTTTTTATTGTTGTTTTTTTACTTCTCAATGAAAAAAGTAAATGCAAAGAATGTACAAACATCACCTGATCATGAAGCTCTGAAAACAAAAGAAATTGGGAAAACAATGTTGATTTTTCATCAGTAAAAATTGAAGTTGAAGAAAAACCAAAAGAAAAGGATTCAGGTTTGGATGAACGATCACCGGTTCAGGTTTATTCCGATTCATTGATCATTTAGTGTTGATTCTGATTCAACGGGCTATACTATTTCTTCTGCTAGTGATGGACTTTCATATTCAGATTGGGATGAATGGCCTCATTTAACTGTTGTACCTATTCTTCAATTAAGCTCGAAAATTTCAAAGAGATAGTTGAAGAAACTAGGCCTATTGAGAATAAGTCTTCTAAAATGGTCGTATGATTCCAACTTTTAACCTCTTTTAAGTTATACAATTTACAATTTTAGCCTATTTTATGACATCTTAATTCTTAATCAATCAATTGTGTAATGAAATGACGCGGGTTAGCCACTTTCAATCTCTTTCAAGTGATACAATTTATAATTTTAGCCTATTCGTATGACATCTTTATCAATCAACTTGGCCTATTTTTATGACATATTTATCAATCAACTATATAGATAAATAGTGCGGGCTAACCAAAATAGCATGGGCTAACCACTTTTAACTCTTTCAAGTGATACAGTTTATACTTTTAGCCTATTTTTATTACATCTTAATCAATAAACTATTGTAGTAAATTAATCGGGGCTAGCCACTTTTAAGTTTTTTCATATGATACAATTTTAGCCTATTTTTATGACATCTTAATCAATCAACTATTGTAGTAAATTTGGCAGGGCTGGCAACTTTTAAGTTATTTCAAATGATTAAATTTTAGCCTATTTTTAGGATATCTTAATCAATCAACTATGTAGTAAAATAGATAGGGTGGGGCCTAACCACTTTTCAGCTCGATAATTGAGAACTAGCTAGCCATTGTTATAATAAAATTTTCAATTTAAATAGTCACTTTTAAGTGTGGGGCTAACAAATATTTGGTAGAAATTGAGATATCATACATTACCAACCAGTCTCTATTGTGTGGATCTAAGGGTTGGCCAGTGAGGCCATCGCCTTAGGCCTCAAAAATTTGAAGGCTCCAAATTTGTTTAAATTATTACTATTATTAATTCTATTATATATTATTATAATTTATATAAAAAAAAATTATTGTATATTTTTTGTTATTAATTGTTTGAGAATTTTTTTTAACAATAAGTTTCTCATAATCTTTTCACTCATTATTTGATTTATTTGTTTTAACTTTCAACTTTAAATTTTATCCTTTTTATATAGGAGCTAAGTTATATATATTGATAACATAATGAATTTTTTTCAATCTTTTCTTAAACTACGTGAACACAAAAATATTCATGCACAAGTTTTCTTTTCGTTTTAATTTAATATATTTATGAAAATTTTAGAATTTATTTTAGATATTCACCAATGAGTGCTACTTAATGGAATGAATTATATCATTTAAAAAGAATTATATCATTTAAATTAATAAAAAAATTGATATTTTTGTTACTATCCATGCTCAAAACTTCAACTATTAAGTTATGTATGTTCTTTTCTTTTTATTATTTGTGATGATAGTCAAATTAAAATTCAATATGAGTTTTGAAGCTTAACAATGATAATCCATCACTTTTATTTTTTGTACTCTTCTTCCTTTCTCTTTTTTTGTGTGAAATTTGATATATTTTTTTGTCTTAAATGATTAATCTATTGTGTAGAAAATAGATTTTCTTGTTAGTTTATAATTTTTAAAATAAATTTAAGGGCCTCTTAATATAATTTTGCCTTAGGCCACGAGAACTGTTGAGTCGCCCCTGTGTATTCTATATATTAACTCTTGTTGTTTCTGGTGCTTATGTTATTATCTGATTTTAGGAAACTGGCATGTGTAACTTAGGCAACACATGTTTTCTGAATGCGGTTGTGCAATCTTTTATGCACACCGTAGTGTTGCTTCAGCTACTTGGATCGATCGATCATGTATCGCCATGTGATAGTAAGTATCAACTTATAATCTCCCTTTATTTTGATCTATTTTGAATGGTTTTTACCTTAGTTGATTCATCTTATTTCTTGTTGCAGATCACATGATCGGATTTTGTGTAGTTTGCATGATTCGAGATCTAGTTGACCTTTTTATGTCTGGTGCCTCTGATTATGTCTCGCCCAAGAAAATTGCTAGCCACTTGAGAGGTATGCTTTATCATATCTTGTTTGTGATTTAACATGAGAGATATTCGCATCTAGCACGCACACACACATGGACATGGGTGGATTAACGGGAACCTATGCTCTTGTCTCTAAACCACTTATAGTTAACCCTAGTCATTTATTTATTTCTGTTTGAAGTATACTTTAATCCTAAATCAAGGGCTGAAATAACATTCTCATCAATGAAGTACATGAAATATAATTTGCATAATAGGATCGTTTTTAAAGTATAAAACTCATCGATCGAGGACAATCGTAAAATTGTTATATAGCATAGTATCGATTATAGTTTGCTCTGTGCTTTGTGCCTGTATGCCAACTATGTACCTTATGTTTCTTTGTATTCCTTAACTTTGTGAAAATATCAGATTTTTCGCCCGATTTCGGGTTGTATCAACAAGAAGATGCACATGAATTCTTACGGTGCTTTTTCAATAAACTCGAAAACTGTTGCTATAATTTAGAGCTACAAGATAACATTGTGGAGGAGGCCTTTGGTGGTCGCTTTGTGAGCAAGGTAAGCATTTGCATATTTTTTATCTCAATTTTTTTCATTTTTCAAATTACTTTGTAGTGCATTTACTTGAGTCGAGGGCTAACAGAAACGTCCTCTCTACCTCCCAAGGTAGGGGTAAGACATGTGTACCCTCTGTATGTCTAGCTTGTAAATATGAAATTTGTATTGTTAATTTTTTTTTCTTGATTTAAAGCTCCGATGTTGCAATTGTGGTCATTTATCTGTCACACAAGAGCCTCTAATCGACATAAGCTTAGAGATTGAAGACGTTGACAGTGTACCAGCAGCAGTGGAGTCCTTCACTAAAATTGAGAAAATTGAGTATTCTTGTGAAAGGTGTAAGACACAGGGGCCATTTGAGAAACAGCTCCTCGTTGATCGTGCCCCTTATGTTGCTGCCCTACATTTGAAGAGATTCAAAAATAACGGGATAGTTGTTCAGAAGGTGGATAAGCATGTTTCATTTCCGCTGAAATTGGACATGCTTCTTTATACATCCAAAATCAATAATGTGAGTATCTTCATTTGGAATTTTACGTACATTTTATTGTTTGTTAGCAATTAGATGATGTTATTTCAAAATTTTCCTTTTCTCAACAGGAAGAAATGAAATACGATCTCTACGCAGTTATAGTGCATTTCAGATCTTCTATCTCTTTAGGACACTATTACAGCTTCATTCGTTGTGTTCCAAATGAATGGTACAAATTTGATGACAATCGGGTATGGAAAATAGTAGAATTTCCTTATTTTTTTAGAAATATTTTGAGTTTACGACAACCAACTTAATATTTTGTTTTATTTTGTCATAGGTTGTTTTTGTTGAAGAAGATTTTGTTTTAACAACTGAGGCATACATTATGTTTTATGCAAAGAGAGGTACTCCGTGGTTTTCAAATTACATTCAAATCCACATGCCCTTAATTTGTCAATCTTGTTGTCCCCACTTCTCCGTGCATTCCAAATAATCATGCTTTCGATGTTGGTGAATCCAATAATGGTGCAGATGAGACATCTATGAAGCATGAACTCAACAAAACTGAGGATAGTGATTCCCGTGGTAAACTCATCTTCTACTCTATTTCTGCATTTTCTTTATTTTAAGCTGAGGGTTTATCAGAAATAACCTTTCTATCTCAATCGGGTAGATTAAGATTCACTAGCACAAATTCAATTTCCTTTTTTTCCAAGTTAAATATATGTTCAAACATCAAACACAACATCCAAATACATATATTTTCAACTTCAATCAAATGTAGTTCAAACAACTACTAACTGTTTCTTTTTTAACATTAGTAGATCAAGTTTATTGCGAAGATCAATTGCAGGACGTTGAAATAAAGTTGGCATGTTCAAGCAATGAAGAATTTATGTATGCATTGCATGAAGGCTCACATGTAAGTTCTATGAATGAAAAGAAGAGGAAGCTGGAAGATTCTCCTAGTAGAGACGATTGAAGTTCAGCTAGCTAGTAGTTGTCGGTCAAGCCTTGGCTCTGCAGGTTTACCTTTTGTAATGGCTAGTAGCAACAACAATAAAATGGGTAATTTGAACTCATAGAATAGTCTTTTTGATATAATGCTTTGGGTTTCCATAGGTGAATTCAAAATTTTGAGTTTATGGATTCAAAAACGGAAATGATATCTTATTGGATTTTGGATGAATTATTTATACATTAAAATTGATTTTTGTTTGGTGTTTGAATATCTTTCCCTTGACATTGTGAATGAAAGAGTTTTGAGTAGTTACTGTGTTATGTTGAACCTGTAATAAGAACGCTACTCACGTCCAACCAGGTCTCAAGGTGTGTTTGGTATGAAAGGAAAAATGTTTTCCAATTTTTCATGTTCGGTTGGTTAAATATTTTGAAAAATATTTTCTCTAGGAAAACTAACTCCTTAAAATGAGGAAACTAACTTCCCTTAATGAAACTATGAAAATTTTGAAAAATATTTTCCTTTCGTATCAAAAAACACACTTAATGTACTACGTACTCTTGAAGTGGCCGCCTAAGTAGTTTTTGGATATCCTGTTTAGTTTATTATGTAACAATGCATTAAAGTTGCAACTTGCTAACATCATGCATTACTACATTTTCTAGTTACTGTACTTTACTGTAAAACAACATATTTAGTGTAATGTGACAATGATATGGAGAGGGTGGTGTGTATGTAGCCTTATATCTATTTTCAGCAAGATAGAGACTATTTCCGGTACATTGTGTAAAAGATAACAAGAGTAAATTAAAGTATGTAAAGCAAATACAATAATGAAGAAGTCGTACTGAAATGAAAAATAGAACCATGACGATAAATAATATGATAATTGAAGTAAAAGAGACAACATGTAATACTAAAATTAAAGAATAAGATAGTATATATGAGAGTAAGAATAAAAATAATAATAATAATAATAATAATAATTACGATAAGGAAACTAGTCAATGCTCGGAACAAATTTGGATATATTTTACTTGATTCGAAAGTTTTCTAACGGAAACAATCTCTCTATCTTTGTAAGGTAATCGAATTTTTATAACCATCTATTAATCCAATTTATTGATTTGAATAATCTAGACTCTATTCGTAGGGGTAGGGTTAGTTAAAGGGAAAAATGCTCCCTATTCTATATTTCTTCATTTTCAAGAATCTAACAGGAGATACTTTTTTTTGTTGAGATGAAATCGACCCGTGAATAAGGTAAACCCAATGAAAACCTAAAAATTACAGGTTCCATATTGGATAGAAGACAATCCAAAAAATGAAGGCTCAACCAACTCATGAAAATGTGAGATAGACAAGAGGTTGCTTCTTTTTGTGCCGCAATCGAAATAAAATGGTAAGAAGTCATAATGAATAGTCACAATCGAATTTTGGCTTTAATCGATAAATTCTAATTGAAGGCGATCAAATTCAATCTATCTCACCATTTTCTATATATAATTGTGTTGGTCTTTTGAGCATTTTTAATATTTATTTAGTGTTAATTTTCCTCATAATGACCTAGGACTAATTGCCTTTTTTCCTTGGTAAATATTTGGAGAACATGGCATCAGTAATTACAATTCTTTGCTGCCGAACATTTTGTTTATAGCTTCTTCATTGGTAGTTAGGGAGTGTACACAGTGAATTGTGTAGTGACTTTTGTCCGTTGAGTTTCATTTGTACGTTGAGGGGCATTTGTTGCCCACATTATTTTTCACTCTTTATTCCTCCATTATTCTTTTTAACCTATGTAACCTCTAGACCATTTATCTTCACTATTAACTACCCCATTATCTTCCTACTCGTTGCTAGGAAGACTTTCTCAACTATAAATAATGGTGGTCTTTATTTGGTTTGGGTAACACAAAAGAAATTATAGACTGTATAAAGTTGGTCAAAAAGAGAGTTCTTATTAGTTGAAGGGGGGTGTTTTTTTCGTGGATCTTTGGACTCAACTCTTGTCCAGAGTTTGTTGAGTTACACTTTGTGATTAGACTGTTGTATCCTGGAGGGGACAAGTCAAGAAGGACTGCTGCTGGACCGGTGAAAAATATTTGTTGCAGTAGGCTTGAATCTCCTTAAAGAGAGCGAGATATTCACGCCTCAGCTCGAAGAGATTTTTGTTTCTTCATTTCATTTTCAGTTGTAATCTCTTAATCTTGTAATTTTCACTAACAATTTTAAAGAGATTCACAATGGCTACAATTGAAAGAACCACGGATGTCAACATGGGAGACCTTAACAAGTCATTTCGGTTCAATGGTAACCATTTCAAGAGATGGAAGGGTAAAGTACTTTTCCACTTAAGTCTTCTCAATGTATCTTATGTGTTAACTGAGAAGAATCCTAATAAAGTTGACATCACCTCTATGAATGATGATGAAACTATTTCTCATCAAGAGAAAGTGGAAAAATACGATGGTGATTCCTATATGTGTCGGTATTACATTCTTAATTGTCTATTTGATAATTTTTATGATTATTATGATAGAACTTACTCTAGTGCAAAGAAAATTTGGAAAGTATTGTAGAGTAAGTATGATACCGAAGAGGCAGGAACAAAAAAATATGCGGCTAGTAGATTTTTTTGTTTCAAATGGTGGACAACAAATCAGTGGTAGAACAAACTCAAGACTTTTTAATGCTTATTGGAGAGCTCAGTCCGAGGAGGTCAAAATTGGAGATAGTAGATAAACTTCCACCTTCTTGGAAGGAATTTCAAAAAATCATGCGCCACAATAAAAGGAAACCTCTACTGAAACATTGATAATGATAATCCGCATGGAAGAAGAGGCAAGAGGACAAGATGCACTTTTACAATCAGAAGAGAGCAACATCACAACGAAGGTAAATTTAATTGCTTCAAATAATGCTACTCTTGAACCTCACAAAAATACTAATATGAAGCCTAAAAATAAAAAATTCAAGAAAACTAATGGTAGACCTCCCAAGAAAAATAATGGTGAAACTAACCAAGCACAAAATCAACAAGTTCAGGATAAGGGACTATGTTTTGTTTGTGGGAAGACTGGGCATATTGCTCCATTTTGCAAATTCTGGAAACGTGGTTCTACACCTCAGAAAAATGTTACTGAGAGAACCTTTTATGGCGGTTATTACAGACATAAACATGGTTGAGAGTGTTGATGGATGCTGGGCTGATTCTGGTGCAAACCGTCATGTCTGTGGTAACAAAGATTGGTTTTAAGAATATACTCATTTTGAGGAGTCCAAAACTATCATGCTTGGTGATTCTCACACAACTAAATGGCTTGAAACGGAGATGTCGAATTGTGTATTACCTCTGGAAGGGTGTTAACTTTGAAAGATGCACTTTATACTCCTTCCATGAGAAAAAAATTGATGTCTAGTTGTCTTCATAATAAAGCAGGTTTAAACAATTTATTGAATCTGATTAATATGTAATTGTGAAGAAGAGTATTTTTGTGGGAAAAGGGTATGCTTGTGATGGGATGTTCAAACTGAATGTTGAAATGAATAAAGTTTCTAATTATGTTTATATGTTTTCTTCTACTAAATTTTGGCATGTTCTTTTGTGTCATATTAATGATCGATATGTTGGAATCATGAGTAGTTTAGGGAATTTTGAAAAGTGTGAGGCTTGTAGTAAAGCCAAAATCACTAAAAGACCTCATTTCCAGGTTGAATGAAAAACTGATTTGTTAGGATTAGTTCATACTAATATTTCTGAACTTGGAAGAATTTTAACTCGTGGATGTAATAGATACTTTATTACTCTCATTGATAATTTTTCTAATTTTACATATGTTTACTTGATGAATAATAAAAGTGATGCTTTTGAAAACATTAAAGTTTATCTCCATGAAATTGAAAATCAGTTTGGAAGAAAAAATTAAGAAAAGTTTAGAAGTGATAGAGGTCGTGAATATGAATCAAATGAGTTTCATTCTTTTATTAGATCATTGAGAATAATTCATGAAACTAATCTTATTTATTCTCCTTCATCTAATGTTGTAGCGGAAAGGAAAAATAGAATTTTTGTTGAATTGACTAATGGCATGCTTATTCAGTCAAATGCACCTTTAAATTTATGGGGTGAAGCTATTTTGCCTGCTTGTTATGTGTTGAATCATGTGCCTCATAAAAAGTCTAAGTTGACACCTTTTGAATTGTGGAAAGGTCACAAGCCAAGTTTTGTATATCTAAGAGTTTGGGTTGTCTAGCCTTTGTGAGGCTTCTGGATAGTCACGACCCGAGCCTACACCCTGGACGTGGCTGGCACTCGAGAACCATTTTTGGTCCCCCAGCAAACCCTCACCCAGGATGACTACAAGTGGAAGACTAACTCAAGCATACAAAGCTTAAAACTGAATAAAATTCATTGAAATCAATTACAAAATCTATAACTCAAAAGATTAACTTTGAATAAAATAGTATATTTAACTCCCCAGAAATAGGCAACTCAAGTCTTTAAAATATTTAATAAAATAAATAAAACAGACTTCTCAAACTCTACTGTCTATCTATGAAACCTCTAAATGACAAAGATGGAAATAGGGACAAAACCCACGACATCCTGACAAAATTGAAAAGAAATAATGACATCCTCCGGAAGAAAGGAGGCCCACCATAGCTAACTCAAACTGCATGTGGTATCAACGAAACTCATGTTGATGATCCTGAATACATGTATCTGCATCATGAAATGATGCAGACCAAATGGCTCAGTATATGGAATGTACGAGCATGTAAGGGGAATTCTAAAGCATAAACATAAGCTTGAACTTGATAAAAGGAAACATACTTACCTCTTCTTAACTCACTCAACTAAACTAAACTCAAGAATAAGATACTCAACTCAAAGATATGATACTCAACTCAAAGGTACTCAACTAAAGATACTTAACTCTTGATACTCAACTCAAGATAAAACAACAATAAAAGATGAAATATATGGAAAGCTTTTAAAATAGTAGATAGCAACTCAATGTATTAAAGAATACAATAACAACTCAATTTGTATATAATAAAATATAATATGACTATGTGGGAGATTCTCTAACCGACAACCATCACTATGAGCTATGTGATGATACAACATCTCGCCCACACTACCAGAACTGTCATATACTTTTTCGGGGTATAGAACCTCTCAACTAAGTGAATCCATTAAGTTGTGCTTAAAAGCATTAAGGAATCAACTAAAAAGTATGACCCTTTCTGCCATTGTTGACTGCATGGTTTATGGAGACTTGATTTATCTGAACTCGTCCCCATATTGGTGCTCAATACTACTCCCAAAAATATGTTCAGCTCATATGTTTAAAAACGTACCTCTTTTTGTGGTTTGAGATTACTACTCAAAATCTTTCTCTAAAAAAAAATGTTACTCAAACTGCCCAAAACTCTTTTGAAAAGCTCAGTTTCCTCCTCTTTTAAATGTGAAAACATTTACTCTTGGACTACTTAGTATCCATATATCATTTTAAATAAAATGAACTCGACTCTACTCTTTCTCAACTCAAGTGCTCAAGTCTTAAAACAAGTTGAGAAAAATTTGTAAAAGACTTCTCAGAATAAAGTTCATGCCAAATTATCGACATGAACGACTCAATTAGAGGTTTTCAATAACCATACATAGAACTCAATACTCGAGACAACAACTAAGAATTCAACAACTTCAATGCTAATACTCATTTCAAGAATGCTCCACTCCGAGGGTTCATGCGGAATTATGGGCATGAACTACTCAACTCAAGGACTCAAAGATACTTCTCATCTCCAAACTACTCGACTTATAGGGCTCATGCGGAATTATGGGCATGAACTATTCAACTTAAGGACTCTATGGGTAATATGTAATAGTCCCATGATTAGGAAATAAAATCTCAAAATGGATTAGGAACTCAATACTCAAGACTTAGAACTTGAAGATACTACTTTTCTCCAAGATACTCAATTTATGAAGTTCACGCAAAATTTATGGGCATTAACGACTCGACTCGAAGGTCTACATAACAATATGAAACTCGTGTATATGACTCTTCTCATTCTCATACTTACTTCCTAAAATCTTAACTCAAAATCAATAGTTGATCTCAAAGGATTCACAATTTAACTCAAAGACTTTCTTGAACTCTACTCTTAACTCTCTCTTGTATTTGAATTATGGATTCAAGAGTTATGATTCATGATGTGAAGGATCTAGTGATGATAAAGTAGACTCATGAATACATTCTCCTCATTCTTATACTCACTTGCTCAAGTCTTGAGACAAGTTATTTGAATTTGTAGAAGACTCCTCAAAGAGACTCAAAGGGACTTCCTCAAAATGTTTGGAAGAACTCTCAAGGCTTAAACCTTAACACCACCTTGAGTTTGAATTATAAATTCAAGGTTATGAATGATTTCTAGGTGTTTAGAAGTAGTTTAGAGTATTTAGAATCGATAGGGCTTGAAGGTACCCTTTTAAAGGACTCAGACGGGAAAAACAACGGAGAAGAGGTGGGGGCAGGCGACCCTGGCGCACTGAGTGGCACAGGGTGCCATCCCTCTACCTACAGAGGTGTGGTTGGGGTGCACTAGCTGGCGCAGGGCGCCAAGCCTCAACCTAGAAAACTCTAACGACTTTATTTGCTCATTTTCTCACCCTAGTTCACCTAGATTCGAACAGTTTCTTCCCCAATCACTTGGATTTGATTACTCAACATAATTACACAATAATCTACTTAATACATCCCTCAAAACACTCACTTTCATCTCAAGAAATCATCAAAACCCCAACAAAACAAGATTTAGAATGAACTTCAAGAACACTTATCAAGAACTTAAATCTTTCAATCTTTATGGATGAATTCGAATATGAAAATCATGTTTGGCGTGTGGCTGCATGAACCCAACACTATGTAAACTTACATACCTCTTAGGGATCAAACCTTTGGCGAAAATCCATAACGAAACTCAAGAATCTCGACGAACGCTTTGATCCTCTCCTCTTTTCTCCTATTTTCTCTTCTTCTCTCTTCTTGATCTCTCAACTAAAACCCTAGGTGTATATTAGGATTATAAAACTGAATCTAATCATATTATACCCTTTAAAATGATTTAAATATGATTGGGTATGGAAAAGACCAAAATACCCCTCACTATTTTCGGGTAACTTTCCTTAATTGGACAGCCTGACTTCCAAAGGGCACATCTCACTCATCACAACTTGAAACTTAGCAAACTCGGTGGCGTTGGAAATATAATTCAAAGATTTTTCATTTGATATCTTATGGACCACCTAACTCATCTTGTACTGAAAGTTATGGTCGTTTGAAGTTGACCCAAAACTTAGAAGAACTTAGGAATAACTTGACTGAACTCTCTTTATTTCTTATTGGAAATCAAGGTGCTACATCTAGTCACCTTAACACTTAAGAAATTTTAAATTCCTTGGTAAAATCCTATTCACCACTAAGGATGGTTTGAGTCTTAGATCAAAATATTTCTGGGGTGTTACATAGATCCGAACATTAAAAAATTGGGTAAGAAAGTTACTACTTGTGCTTTTCTTTGTTATGCTTCAAATAGTACCCCCTATAGATTTTTTAATCTTGAAGATAATATAATAATTGAATCAGGTGATGTAATTTTTCATGAGAATAAATTTCCATTTGATTCTAAAAATAGTTAGGGTCAAAGGAATTAACAAAATATTTTATCACTAGCTAGTTTTTCTACTTCTACTTTGAAAAATAACGAGATTGATGATTTTGAATTAAGAAAAAAGTAAAAGAGCTAGAGTAAAAAAAAGATTTTGGTCGTAATATTTATATTTTTAATGTTGGAGATGACCCTCTCACTTTGAAAGAAGTTTTATCTTCACATTAATCCATTTTTGGGAAAGAGGTTGTAAATGATGAAATGGAATCACTAATTTCTAATAAAACTTGGAAGTTAGTTTATTTACCGTCGGTGTCACGCCTCGAGGCTACCCCTGGGCGCGGACACGGGACCTAGGATCACGGGTGACCCCAAGCTAACCCTGCTGGCATAACATGAGCATACTAAGGATAATAAACTGAAAAATAAAGCTGATGCAAAAGCTAATCATAAGTAAATCTGAAATGATGGGGAATACCCATATACTAACTGAATATATAAAATATGAAAGTTTCAATACAAAGAAATATCAAACTCGAAAGACTAAGCTGAATCTAACTATGTCTGAAATAAGCCTATAAACTGAGTAGAAATGTTGGGACATGCCCCAATTAGATCTAACAAAACTAAAACTAAACGACTAAAAGTACTGAAAAGATAAACATGTCACTGGTCCTCGAAGAATGAGAACTCACCACTGATGCTGCTGAACTGACGATCGGGAAGTGATCTAAGCGTGATCTGGATGCTGAGAACCTGAACCTACATCACGAGAAGATGTAGCACAGAGTATGCGTCAGTACTTGAAAGGTACTGAGCATGTTGGATAGAATAAAATTGAAATAACATATAACTTAACAAAGCAGATAAGCAATGATATTATCTGAACATGATATAGATACTGAATGCTGAGCTAACTGAATGCAGTGACCAATTTATAACATGTTGAAACTGAATATTGGATATACTGATAAATGGTCAATGCAATAGAATATGACTGAACTGTAAGAGCTACTAATAACCGATAGTAAAACCACATGATAAAAAGGTAGAGTCCGATGTATACGCCCCATCGAGAGGACCCAATATACCCTGTCAAAGGTATAGAGGCATGCTGGCATGATCACTAAAATGATGCCCTCATAGGGGACTTACAACCTACGTGGCTAGTAGTTCTGGGACTATTTGGGTACGCTGAACCCTAGTCCAACTCGGTATTATGCTACTCCCAATGGATTAAGTAATTAACACATTATGACTGAATTTCTGTAAGTTACTGGATAG
>JAJOOO010023128.1:0-11481 GCA_029582685.1 Solanum piurae | reverse complement strand
CGTTACTATATTCTATACTCAGAGGTTAACCTGAATTTGAAAATTTCAGATGCACCAATATTATTCTAGCTCAAATATGAGCTCTAATAATGAAAAAGATCAACCTGAATTTGAAGACTTTAAATGCACCAATATTATTCTAGCTCAAATATGAGCTCTAATAATGAATTCAATTTATTCGTGTGTGTGTTGCGTGCATGAATGAATAAATAGTAGTCGATGTTAAAAGGATGACATAGGCACGCAATCAATGTACTATTGACGTTACTATATTCTATACTCAGAGGTTAACCTGAATTTGAAAATTTCAGATGCACCAATATTATTCTAGCTCAAATATGAGCTCTAATAATGAAAAAGATCAACCTGAATTTGAAGACTTTAAATGCACCAATATTATTCTAGCTCAAATATGAGCTCTAATAATGAATTCAATTTATTCGTGTGTGTGTTGCGTGCATGAATGAATAAATAGTAGTCGATGTTAAAAGGATGACATAGGCACGCAATCAATGTACTATTGACGTTACTATATTCTATACTCAGAGGTTAACCTGAATTTGAAAATTTCAGATGCACCAATATTATTCTAGCTCAAATATGAGCTCTAATAATGAAAAAGGTCAACCTGAATTTGAAGACTTCAAATGCACCAATATTATTCTAGCTCAAATATGAGCTCTAATAATGAAAAAGAGATTTAGCTGGATTTGAACCCTGGTCTCAAGGTAGTTTCTCTAGCTTATACCAACAACACAAGGACACAACTATGTTTTTTATGGATGCACTGTTAAGTATATAGTAGTTTCTGCTAGTTTCTCAAAATATATATACATATGATTTATTTCGAAGTTAGCGGATGCACGTGTACCCCTCTTAAATGTGTGGGTCCGCCTCTGACTATAGTTTTGTGTTTATTTTTTTTGCTTCCTTTTCATCAAATTTATTAATTATGTATTTTTATTTTTATTTTGGTCTCCACTACTCGGTGTCCAGAGCTTACATTGAAACCTCGATTAAATTTGGATCACGCACTGTAGAGTCCATTCGGGGTCTAAGACTTGTAAAGGGTTCCTAATCTGTTAGCTACTCTGAACAGTGATGTCGCCTCCTTTCTTCAATTTGTTTCCTCTGCCTTCTTCTTAAAGTGATCGATCAGTGTTCATCCATGTCATGAATGTTCAAATCTTGTTTATGCAGGCTCTGAAATGTATGTATTGTGGTTTATGGTTTGTGTGTCGACTCATTTTTACTTTTTCGTAATTTTCATTTACTTCTGGGTGTATGTTCTGATGGATAAGTGTTAGTATGTAACCATCTCATCTAAAAGCTAAGTGGTTAGAGAGAACACATAATTATATTCTCAACACACCTCCTCACGTGTGGGTCTGGTTCTTTTTTCATGGGCTAAGTACGAGGAAATTCTTTTTGATAGGAGTGACAGTTAAATTAATCTCAGGACATGTGTTTGCTCTGATACCATATTGAAGTATTTTTTATTATCTCATTTAAAGTTTAAGCCGTTAAAGAGAACACGTAATTGTATTCTCAACAACAAGATCTGGATGGATCCAAGAAAGGTGCCTAGTTGTGTGTTCCTTTACATCACTATGATTTTTGCTTCTTATCATTAAAACTAATGATTATATTAGCAAATATTTATCCATTTTCAATTTGAAAATATTGAGAAATAAAACTATTTCATATTTTATATATTAGGAAAAAGAATTTTATTATTATATAAATAATTAATGATGAATTATTATGATATTATATATATGAAAATTAAGGATGGGTTATGATATTTTTATTATGAAAAGAATGTGTTTAAAAAGAAAAGAAATAATATACTTATTAGGAAAAGAGCATTCAAACTATTAACAAAGAGAACTTTTATTTACGTAGTCTAAAATCATTTGTTTATCCTTTTCGTTTATTGTTTTCTCAATGATAGTACTTTAAAGGGAAAATTGTGCATTATAGCAAACTATTAATTCAAAATAAATGTTATAGTTACACTTTCATTTAATTTCAATTCACAACAAATTTTTTGTTATTCGCCTCTCTCTCCTGGATCTCGCTCGCCACTCTCTGACTCGCCTCTCTCACTTTATACAAACACAAATGTATAAATTGTGTTTGTATAAAGCGAGAGAAAATTGTATATACAAATACAAATACAAATACAAATACATATCTCTTCGTCCTATACACTTATAATTATACAAATACAAATCTTCCCCTGCCCAGTTCTCTTTTGCCTTTCTCTCTTTCTAGTTGTATACAAACACAAATTATAATTTGTGTTTGTATAAAGCGAGAGAGAGATTTGATATACAAATACAAATATTTTAACTCGATTCAGTTGTATACAAATTCAAATTTTATGCAAATATACAAATACAATTATTGATACATATACATAGTAATTACATATATACAATTATCTAATCGATATACATATAAAATCGCTCCGATTTTATACAAATGAGTTGCATGCGAATCAAATGCCAACGATTTATACAAATTAGATGCTCCATAGCAAACAGTTTGCTATGGAGCGCAAATAATAAAACTGTAGCAATAAAATGCTAGTATGATTTTTATGTTTGTTATTCCTAAAATTTGCTCACTTTAAATGCCTGTTACAATCCATTTGGATCCGCATGAATTATAAATGACAGTGAAACATCACATAAATGTGGAAGTTACAACACAAATGTTTACTTATAACTCATATATATACCATGTATTATACATGTGTACTATATATCATCTTGATTTATCATTAGTTAATTACTTCCGTTTATTTTCACGTGTCATTTATTTCTAAAATAAATTTTCATTTTTATTTATCACTTTTGACATATCAAGAAAAGACAAAAAAAAATCATGTTTTATCCTCAATATTAAATACTTATTCAAAATTATTTTTTAAGATCTAATACTAAACACCATTTAATAGAGATAATATGGTAAAATACTTGTATCAATAATTATTTTCTTAACAATAACAAGTAAAAATGAACGGAGAAAGTATAATAAATTAAAACAATTTGATGTGAATACTAAACGTGACTATTTTTTGTGGGTGTGAGAACGGTTATCCTAGATTGCACTACCCATGTGCTAGAAATATAATTGGAACTTTTGTTTTTCAACCAGAGATATAATTGAAGTAGAGACATAGAATTTGTGGGCGTTGATGGAGTGAAATATTCAACACATAAGCATATTTCCAACCACATGCAGATTAGACTAATACTTCCAACAATGAAGTGACAAAAGTCTTCTCCTCTTTTTCTTTGTGAGACAAAAGTGTTTTCCCAATTGATACGTTACTATCCTTTTCAATTTACTCTACGTTACTTTTTTGTTGGTTTTTGGCAAGGCCTATTCGGTAATGGTGCTTTCAACAAAAATTTCATAGTCAGGACTCGAATCTGAAATATCTAATTAAGGATAAAGCAATGTCATTACTGCATCACAATTCATGTTGGTTCTACTGAGGTATTACTAATTACCAGTGTCGGAGCCATAACCATCCAAGGGTAGTCAACTGAACACCCTTTGCCGGAAAATTACACCATCTATATAGGTCAAATTCTAAGTTTAAGGGTTATATATTTAATGTTGAACACACTTGATATAAGCTCTTGCTTTGGCGCAATGGTTAAGGGTGCTAATTTTCAACCCAATAGTTCCGGGGTTTGAAACCTTGCTGAGTGCACAATATTTTTTGTTTTATTTTGAGAGCAGGTCACAACCTTATACACACCATTATTCTTGCATCAAATAAATACATTTATTAATTTTAATTCACATGAAATTCTTATATATTCCTCAAGTTTCTTAATTCTTAATATCGCAATTTTAATAATATAGAGTAACATATATGAATAAATTATATTAATTTTAAAATTTGTTATTATGTAGATATTATGTATTTCTAATTTTATCTAACATATAATGCACTTTCGAAAGGTGAAAAAAATTAAATTGACTAACATTTTACATTAAAAATTTGTGGTTATATATTACAACTTTAAACCCACAGTTGTATATAGATGATTTAGTGTATGGAGTTACATAGCAAATTAAACCATCCGTTCTTATTAGTATAAAATTTATGTTCACAACTTAACAAAATTTATGTTTACAATCTAAGATGGAAACTGGACAAAATCATTAGTATAATTATAGCACAAGATAAAATATAATTTATCTTGATTATGAGTCACGCGGTTTGAGAAATACATTGGCTATGTTGAACAAATTCTATGTCACGATCCGAGCCTACACCCCGGACGTAACACGACGTACAAGACTCCGAAGAGCCTCATACAAGCCTCATAACATTCGTAACATTAGACAATAGAATATTGTGTGGAAATTTAAAACTTTTTCTTTTACAATCGAAGTCTTTTATAAACATGAGCGGAATCTCTACTTTGTCTCAAACCATCTAGAGCCATAAGACTAAAACTTTGGGAAGCGACCCATACCTAAGCTCTAAACATAATAATAAAAGGAAAAGGACGTGATGGTCAAGCCCTCGGATACTATGAAGACTCACCATAACTTCTCTTCTTGATCTACTATGAACCTATCCACAAGAATGTAAGCTAATATCACCAAACCCTACACTTTGTAAAAATGTAGAAGAAATATGGGTTAGCACAAAAATGCACTAAGTATGATAGCCATGCACAAAATCATGCTAAAAAGGATATTTTTTTATTGAAAATCATGCTATATGCCGAGTTTGAGAATCATCATGAACATTAATGGTAAAACATAAGAATATTCAACATATAGATCATCATAACATAATAAAACATACCATAAGCACCCTCAAAGTCTACTTGTGCAATGCATAGATGAAGTTCCATACCCCCATCTATACTAAGTAAAGCTTATTGAGTAGTCATAGTTCATACAATCATAGTCAATACTTACATCACCATATCAAATAGAACCATCTCATAAGTAACCCTAAGTTATACTTGTGCAATGCATGAATGGCATCTCATAATACCACTCATACTAAGTACGACTTTGAGGCCACCATAAACATACTTACCATTCATCATTCTCATCTTTAGTCAATACTCATAGATAAGGAACATTCTTATTTAACAAGTCATGACAAGGAAAGTAACTCATAGCAACAATCCAAGTTAAGCATTCATCATTACATTTAGCCTTCATGTCAGCATTCTCATTAGCATCATTAGAAACACATTCATTTCATAAGGCATTATAACATTTAGGAACATACCATGACTACTCTCAAAGCTTACTTATGCAATGCATGGATGAAATTTCATACCCCACCCACACTAAGTAGTGCATTCTTGAGAAGCCATAGTTCATTATAATTCATTGTGGGGGGGGTAAGCCTTAATCGACATAGACCATGTGAGCAAATCATGGAATCTCGGTGTTACCCACACCAAATAACTGATTTCTACTTGCCTAAAGTAGGGCCATTAATTTAGCTTACATGGATCCACTAGCTAATAATCTATGTGGGCACATAGTTATGGGATAAGGAGATTGCTACTAGATACCCCGCCTCAACTCACGGATGAGCATCCATCTCAAGAGATTGCTACTAGATACCCCGCCTCAACTCATGGATGAGTATACATCTCAATTAATATCCACTCGGTGCTTAGCATTATTCCCCACGGCGTACTTAACATTCATTACTTTAGTTCATTAGAAATGGAATATAGAGATTATTACTAGATACCCCGCCTCAACTCACGGATGAGCATCCATCTCAAGCCCAACATTCATTAAAATGGGATATAAAGATTATTACTAGATACCCCGCCTCAAATCACGGATGAGAATCCATCTCAATCCCAATATTCATTCATTAAGATAGCTCATAGATTCAAAGATGAGAATAGCCTTTCAACAAAGAATCCCCATATTGTGAGGAAAACCTTTCACAACATGTCATTATCATTCATTAGTGTATAATTGAGAATAGTCTTTCAATCAACACATCATCATTAACATAATCATAGAAACTTCATTCATTCTTCATTCATGAGTATGTGTATGTGAGAATAGCCTTTCAACAACCACACCATTACATTATAGTCGTGATCACATTACTTTCAATATATTCACAAAGCATGTACATAAGCATCATGATTATACATCAATCTTCATAATTTTCCTTTCAAGGCCATGAATCATAATTCAGCAACACACCTAGAATTATTACAATTTAGGCATGAATAATGACATAATTCAAGTACCTAAACCATTACAAGAACAATTGCATAGCATTCACCTTACTGCAATTCACCCACATCACAGTCTTAAATTAGGGTTATGGGGAATTCATGGATTCATGGGAGATTTTATTTTAAAACCACCATAAAACAGAAATTCAATCTTAATATATGATAATTAAACCATTGAAAACGTTTTGAGAAAGAATCCATGACCTAGAATGAAAACCCTTAGTTTTGGAGAATTTCCAACTTTGAATTTGAAAGTTTGAGGGCTTCATGGATGAAAATCTAACCATGAATCAAAACTACCATACCTTAATTGAAGATTCCTCACGAATTTGAGTAGAAAAGATGAGTTCTTGAGACCTAGACCTTGCCTTCTTCTTCTTCTTCTTCAATGGAGGTTTTAGAGAGAGAAATATTTGGAGAAAAAGTAGTTATGATTTGGGGTCTTGGGTATTATGAAGTAAATAGGTTAGTTAATGGTTTAAAAATACTTATATAGGTCTAAATCAAAATTGTACTTGTGTTTTTAGAAAAAAAAAATCATAAGGAAACATTATGATTATGAAAAGAAAAATCTTACTAAAGCCTGGTATGCACTCGAAGCTTATGTTCACTAGATAAATTGAAAAGGGCCTATTGGTGAATCAGATCTTCTTCTATTCCCGACATCAAGCCTGATTAGCTCGAGTAAAGTCAAATAATTGCCTTTTTTTTCTAATAAGCTATATAAACCGACTTTACTCAATATAACTAACCTAGGAATTTACCAACTTACCCTTCATTAGGCCGAGATTGGGACAGATTGCAGGCATGACTCACGCCCCATGACCCACGGACCGTGGGTGCATCTACACCCCGTCCTACAGGTCGTGGGTGGGTGGTCTACAACTCATTTTTCCAGGCCTTGACCCACGAGGCACCTCCACGAGGCGTGGATGGACCTACTCCCCGTAGGTCCCATCCGTAGGTCTCAACCTTTAGGTAGCTTGGGCAGTTTTGGGGAGCTTTGGGGGTTAGTCTTTAGGGTCCTCCTCAAGGACCTCTTGGTTGGTCCTTGGGGGGTCGTACCTTGATGTTTAACCCCTCAACCTAAGTTAGGGAAACCATTTTACACTTCCAAACCCCACATCAATCTCAACAACTCACACATAAGGCTCTAGTTTCACCTACTAGTTTTCCGGGTGTTACATTATCTCCCCCTTGGGAACATTCTTCCTCGAATGACATTTCTAAACACTTCTCAGAATTATAGACTCAAGACTAGCATCCCATCATGCATGAAATATCATAACAATGTACTAAAACAAGGAGAAAACATCAACTCCATCTCAATATACTCAATGCAACACAAGGAAGTATGAACTACATCTAACAACCCATTATGCATGAAAACTTCAACATTTCTCATTTCATTAGAGAAATTACCTTCTCCAACTCAAAGCATGCTCATCATAACATCATGAAGCAATTTATGCAATTACCCTCAAAAGCACATTTAAGCATGTTCAACAATTCATCTCATGAAACATATAGGTAACTCATACTAAATGCACATCATCATGAGGAATAAAAATCATGAAAACTCATTTTCTCATTAATCATGAATTCATCAAGAACATGCATAACATAAGGAGACCATGGAAACACATAATCACACATGACTCCAAAAGATAAAACAAGCCATAAGGAACTCTTTGTCTTAAGCTTGAATAAGAATAGAAGGAAGAGAATGAGGATATCGGGATTTTTCATTGACCTTTGGCCTCCCAAATAGCACCCTCAACTAAAACCATTACTAAAATCCCACTCCTCTACATTCTCATGGAAGCACTTCCTTACTATTCTATTTCTTAACTTGCCGGTCAAAGATCCCAACCGGTACTTCTAACTTAGAGAGGTTCTCATTAAGCAACTCTAGCTCACAAGCAACCTCACCAACACCACTCATGGTCTCATATGAGCCTAAAAAACTGGGACTAAACTTCCCAAACTTACTATACCTCTTAAGATGAGAATTTCAAGCCAATCTAAATCATG
Source organism: Solanum piurae (assembly GCA_029582685.1). NCBI lineage: Eukaryota > Viridiplantae > Streptophyta > Magnoliopsida > Solanales > Solanaceae > Solanum > Solanum piurae. Next base: position 3,181 of record JAJOOO010023128.1, on the reverse strand, counting down.
AACATCTAGAACACTCAACGACCTTGCTATCTAAGCACATTATCTCCCCCTTGGGAGTAAACCTACACGGACTTTTCTAAGCACCATTTATTTCAACTTCTAAGGTTGGCCCAAGTTATCATTGATCCTCCACACAAGATGATTCTACACCATGGAGAATTACACTTCTACCCTCTTTTAAAGGAGTCTACTAACTCAACATCTCGAGGCCTCACTTAAACACCACTATTCATCCAATCCTCCAACTAAACACATAACCATAAAGCAACCTTATTCATACCAAAGGATTCCATCTAAACCTATCATATCATGCCTCATCTAGTCATATAGCCATAATTGGCATCACTACTAACCTTTTCTCCCTCGATCCTTGTAGCATGAGCCCTTCAAGTGGTCATATATGATAGATCATCGGATAAGGAATATGAAAGGGATCTTATAGAGCTAAACTCTATGGCACGACTTGGAGAATAAAGAAGTGAAATTTTCTTAAAACCCAATAGCCTCATATTCATAAATGTGACGCGCTTCACACTATGAACAAGACTCTACTAGATATGGTTTGAGACAATCCTATAACCATCCCAAAATCTTGTGCTCTGATACCATGTTTGTCACGACCCGAGCCTACACTCCGGACGTAGCACAGCGTACAAGACTTCGAAGAGTCTCATACAAGCCTCATAACATTCATAACATTAGACAATATAATATGGTGCAGAAATTTAAAACTTTTTCTTTTACAATCGAAGTCTTTTATAAACATGAGCGGAATCTATACTTTGTCTCAAATCATCTAGAACCATAAGACTAAAACTTTGGGACGCATCCCATACCTAAGCTCTAAACATAATAATAAAAGGAAAAGGACGTGATGGTCAAGCCCTCGGATACTATGAAGACTCACCATAACTTCTCTTCTTGATCTACTATGAACCTATCCACGAGGATGTAAGCTAATATCACCAAACTCTACACTTTGTAAAAATGTAGAAGAAATATGGGTTAGCACAAAAATGCACTAAGTATGATAGCCATGCACAAAATCATGCTAAAAAGGATATTTTTTTTATTAAAAATCATGCTATATGCCGAGTTTGAAAATCATCATGAACATTAATGGTAAAACATAAGAATATTCAACATATAGATCATCATAGCATAATAAAACATACCATAAGCACCCTCAAAGTCTACTTGTGCAATGCATAGATGAAGTTCCATACCCCCATCTATACTAAGTAAAGCTTATTGAGTAGGCATAGTTTATACAATCATAGTCAATACTTACATCACCATATCAAATAGAACCATCTCATAAGTAACCCTAAGTTATACTTGTGCAATGCATGAATGGCATCTCATAATACCACTCATACTAAGTACCACTTTGAGGTCACCATAAACATACTTACCATTCTTTATTCTCATCTTTAAACTACTAAAAAACTGTCAAAAAGAGACGGAAAAAAGCGACGGACTGCGTCGCTTTTTTGGCCAAAAGCGACGCAGTCAATCTCGTCGCTTTTTGGCTTGACGCTTTTCCAAAAGTGACGAACTGCATCTCTTTTATTTATTTTTTAAAAATTATTTTTATTGAAGAATGTGATGCCATCCGTCGCTTTTTATTATTATTTAAAAAAAGAGACGAAGTCCGTCGCTTTAATTAATTTTTAATTTTTTTAGAATTTTGAAAAGCAACCGACAATGAGACGCCGTCCGTCGCTTTTTTGGAAATAAAAATTTGAAAAATCCAGAAAAGCAACGAACTAAAGGACCATGTCCATCACTTTTTTGGGTTTTTTAAAAAATAAAATTTAAAAAGCGACGGTCTAAAGGACCCTGTCCGTCGCTTTTCTGGATTTTAAAAAAAATAAAATCCTGAAAAGCGACGGACAAAACCACCCTGTCCGTCGTTTTTCAGCAATTTTTTTGACAATAGAAACGGCAGTTTCTGCCTACCTGAAAAAGCAATTCAATTCAGCCCCAATCAAACACAAAACATTATAAAGAACCTACACAAAATATAAAACAACAAACTTAAATTAACTATCAAAAATATCTAAATCACAATTTAAAGACTTATAAAGAATTTCAAAATTCATTTTAAAATTACAAAAATTTCGTTTCAAAATTACAAATAGTTCATAAAGACTATATTTTATCATGATTTCTAAAGTTCAACCTAATAATTAGTTCATAAATTCTATAAATCAAGATTTCTGAAGTTCACAACCTAAAGTTAAAAATCCTATAATAATTCAAGATTTTTAAAGTTCACAACTGAAAGTTCTAAAATCCCACAATAATTCAAGATTTCTAAAGTTCACAACCTAAAGTTCTAAAATCCTAAAATAATTCAAGATTTCGAAAGTTCACAACCAAAAATTCTAAAATCCTAAAATAATTCAAGATTTCTAAAGTTCACAACCTAAAGTTCTAAAATCCTACAAAAATTCAAGCTCTCTAAAGTTCTCAACTTAAAGTTCTAAAATCCCACAATAATTCAAGATTTCTAAAGTTCACAACCTAAAATTCTAAATTTCTAAAATAATTCAAGATTTCTAAAGTTCACAACCTAGAGTTCTAAAATCCTAAAATAATTCAAGATTTCTAAAGTTCACGACCTAAAGTTCTAAAATCCTGAAATAATTCAAAATTTCTAAAGTTCACAACCTAAAGTTCTAAAATCCTACAAAAATTCAAGTTCTCCAAAGTTCACAACTTAAAGTTCTAAAATTCTACAAAAAATCAAGTTTTCTATAATTCATAACTTAAAGTTCTAAAATTCTACAATAATTCAAGATTTCTAACGTTTCACAACCTGAAGTTCTAAAATCCTACAAAAATTCAAGTTCTCTAAAGTTCACAACTTAAAGTTCTAAAATCCTACAATAATTCAAGATTTCTAACGTTCACAATCTTATAAAGTTCTAAAATCCTACAAAAATTCAAGTTCTCTAAAGTTCACAACTTTAAGTTCTAAAATCCTACAATAATTCAAGATTTCTAAAGTTCACAACCTAAAGTTCTAAAATCCTACAATAATTCAAGATTTTTAACGTTTACAATCTTATAAAGTCCTAAAATCCTACAATAATTCAAGATTTCTAAAGTTCACAACCTAAAGTTTAAAATCCTACAATAATTCAAGATTTCTAAAGTTCACAACTTAAAGTTC
>JAJOOO010023127.1:0-14782 GCA_029582685.1 Solanum piurae | reverse complement strand
CCCCTTGGTTATGCTTATTGCTCTTGGTCATCTAATTGCTTCCGCGACCAAGGATGTGTAATGATACGCTATGAGGCTTGTTTGGGGTTCCTTCGGGTTCCCCATTCGCCGGTCACGTCTAGGCCCTAGGCTTGGGTCGTGACAGTGATTGATTTCAAGGGTAATTGGTATGATCGCTAACCTCTCATCGAGTTTGCTTACAATAACAATTATCACTTTAGCATCCAGATGGCTCCCTATGAGGCTCTTTATCGAAGAAGATGTAGATCTCCTATTGAATGGTTTGAGGTTGGTGAGTCTAGGTTGATAGGACCAAACTTGGTGCATCAAGCTATGGAGAAAGTGAAGACTATTCAAGAAAGGTTGAAAACATCACAGAGTAATAAGAAATCCTATACAAATGTTATGAGAAGAGACTTAGAGTTTGAGGTAGTTTATTGGGTTTACTTGAAGGTGTCACCCATGAAGGGTGTTATGAGGTTAGACAAGAAGGGGAAACTAAGTCCCCGATATATTGGTCCTTATAGATATCCAAAAGGAATGGCAATGTAGCCCATGAATTGGAGCTGCCGTTAGAATTAGCAGCAGTCCATCCGGTGTTTCACATTTCAATGTGAAGGAAGTGTAGGGGCAATCCTTCAATTATTATACCGACTAATGACATTGGTATTAAGGATAGTTTATCTTATGAGGAGATTCTCGTTGAGACTTTGGATCACTAGGTTTGCAAGTTGAGAACCAATGAGGTAGCATCAGTCAAGGTCTTATGGAAGAATCGGTTTGTTGAGGAAGCTACTTGGGAGGTTGAGGAAGATATGCAGAAGAGATACCCACATCTCTTTGAGTCAGGAGAAATTCCAAATTAAGATACTAATTCTTTTCTTGGTATTTACTTTTAGATTTAAATGTTGTGTTACTTTGAATATTGAGTGTTTGAGCTGGGTGTTAGAAGGTACCACCATTAGTCTATCTAGAGTAATATCATTCGAGGACGAATGTTCCCAAGGGGGAAATATTGTAACACCTCGGTATTTGAAAGAGCTAAAATTAGAAAGAACTATATTGGAAATATCGAAATCTGAAATTTTTCAAGCTATGCATAAGTTATGAGTTTTGGATCAACTTCAAACAACCATAACTTTCAGTACAAGATGAGTTAGGTGACCCATAAGATATCAAATGAAAGGTCTTGGAATCCTCTTTCCAATGCCACCGAGTTTGTATGAGGTAGATATGCCCATTTGAAGTCAGGTTGTTCATTTAAGGAAAGTTACCCAAAAATATGAGGGGTATTTTGGTCTTTTCCAAACCCAAAGAGATTAAAACGAATATTCATAATATTTAGGGGTCTAAACTGATTTCGTTCAGTTTTCACAAATCCAATTTACACTTAGGGTTTTAGAAGTAAGTCCAAGAAGAGAAAAGAGGATAAATGAGGGAAGATTCAATGCGTTTGTTGGAATTTCTTGCGAACCGAGGATTGTTTCGCCAAGTGTTTTTCCCCTAAGAGGTATGTGAATTCTCATATTGTTAGGTTTGTTCACCCACACACCAATCATATTATTTTCAATGCAATTTCATTCTTGAATTTGGAGGATTTGAGTTCTTGATGAGTTTTCTTTAAATTCCCTTCATAATATTGATTGTTGAAGCTTTGATGAGTTCTTGAGATAGAAATTAGTGATTTGAGGATTGTTTTGAGTAGATTATCGTGTATATAAATTGAGTATTTGATTATAAGTGATTGAGGAAGAAACCATTAAATTCTAGGAGAATTAGGGTCAGAAAACTAAGAACAAAGTTTGTCGGGTTTTCTAGGCAAGGGATTGGCGCACCACGCCAGCAGTGCGCCAGAGAAGAGGTTATGTAGTTTAAGGGCTGGCGCCCTGCGCCACTCAGTGCGCCAGGGTCGTCTTGCCCTACCTGTTCTCCGTCATTTAAGTTGTCTGAGTTCTTTCAAAGGGTTCCTTTACTACCCATCGATTCTAACTACTCTAAACTACTTCTAAACATCAAGAGATCATTCATAAAATGAATCAGAAACCTTGAATCCATAATTTAAATTCAAGGAAAGATTTAAGAGTCAAGTATTTTATAAATTGTTTTAAAACATCCTTTAAATGACTTGAGCACTGAGTTGAGGAAGAGTAGTGCTGATTCATTTTCTTCAAAATGGTATAAGAGAACTAAGTATTCCCAAGAGAAAATGTTTGTACATTTAAGATGAGAGGAAACAACGATTTCCAAAAGTTCATGAACATTTTTAGTATTATCTCTTTTTAGAGAAACTTTATGAGTATTAATCTCAAGGTTGAGGAAGAGGAAATGTTTTCCTTAATACATAATGAGCTAAGTTTTTGTCACGCCCTAAACTCAAGGGGAGCAACTGGCTCCTAATGCCAAAACTCAGGCCCGATCCAACCCTGCTGAACCATTTGCTACTAGAGCATGGCAGCCACACGCAATCAAGAAAACAAACAAGTATATCTCGGCTAAAAACTAAGCCATCGACAGTAAGACCCCTATCAACAGATCTATAAAAGAAACAGCTACTCCCAAAAGTTCATCTAAAGAAATAGCGAACTAGCACATAAGTTCTGATTGGGCCGTTGAGACCACCATGATCTCTATACCAAAACTGAAAGCAGGTATATATCAAGACAATACATCAAACTGCTCACAAGCTTCAACAAACCAACAAACGAGGCCAGCATGGCCATAGCATAGCTATACACCCCACACACTAGTCTGTAATCCTCTAAGAGTGGTAAAGGTTGGTGAGACAGGCCCTAGCCTACCCATAAAATATATATACAACAAAAGCTAACAAACCTCCCAACTCTAGCAGCTCCGGAGAAAAGGGGATAGCCAACTGGGTAGAAGTCAATCCTCTTGCTGAGGATGTCTATTAGGTCATCTGTCGGGACCTGCATGCATGAATGCAGTTCCCCCCAGGCAACGGGGCGTTAGTACGAAATAATGTACAGAGTATGAAAGGCTATAGACTAAATGAGCAAGTATCATAATATACCAAAAGAAATCAGGTAAGGAAATCAAAATTTAGATAAGCATGCTAACCCACTACTGAATCTAAAAATATAAAAATGATCAAACAGAAATCTAACCAAGCCCCCATAAGCTCGGCAGGTGCCAAATCAATCTACATACCTCTATCGGTAGACACTTGTCTTTGTAAGAAATCACGTAGCCCTTTTTGGTAACGACATAGCTCCGTAGGCAGATCATAGTCCTCTTAGGCAACATCATAGATCTGTGGGCTGCACATTGCCCTCTTTTGCATCAACATAGCCATGTAGCAACACATAGCCCTCTTTGGCGTCAAAATAGCCCCGTAGGCAACACATAACACTCTTTGGCACCAATATAGCCCCGTGGGCAACACATAGCCCTCTTAGGCAGTAATATAGTCTTCTTAGACAACATCATAGCCTCCATAGGCAGTTCATAGCTCAACAACGAACAACAATAGCCCTAAGGGATACAACAAACAATTGAATAGGCTAAAGGCGAGCAATTTAGCTATAAATAATATATATGAATAGTATCCAAGTTGTTTCTAACTTAGGTTCATTCTTAACAGATGATGAGTCCCTAAAATGAGGGTTTATAACCACTTAATCAGCCAACCACTAACAATTACATCTACAAGATCACCAACATTAACCACCCTAGAATATCACTCCCAAGCTCTAAGGAAACATGCCGAACAAAGGGAATAGCCTTAACATACCTTTTCCTTTATAATTTATGTTGAAAATACCTCTGTCCGCACCACTACATCACTAAAAAAAGTAAAATCAATCAATAATTAAGGACAAGAATTACTACAACAATTCGACAATCGATACGGATTCCTATCGTAAATTAATATCCAAGCCCTAAGATATCCTTAAACTGATAAAAGATGGTTCCTACCTTTCTTTACATGCCCAGAATACTTGAATAAAAATCAAACCACTGGAAATAAACCCTGCTACCACAACCTCAACAGAGCTACACCGCTCAATTCACCATGAAAACTATACCAAAATGACGAGCTCGCAACGTAGGAAATTTTTTTATAAGGAGCCAAGAAGAGATCATGAACACACAAGGATGATTTGAGGAGTAATTCTCTGATTTTGTGGGTTTCTTACGAGCTGGAATGAAGAAAAATGAAGAAGATGCTATCTTATAAGGTTCCACCGACCTAGGGGACCCACCTCATGTGCTTGCTTGCATAGTCTTGCAAAAACATGAATATCTCTCTATTCTGAAGTTGTATGAACAAACGATTTGATGCTTTGAAAACTAGACTCGTAGACCTTTGATTTGATAGGTTTTTGGACACATAACTCTTTATAGATTGGGATATAACCTCTGAGACATTTGACCCAAATTTTAGAGAAATCATTAAAAAGGAACTTACGATAACTTTCACCAACTTTTATTTTGCCACTTACCTAACTTCAAAACTTGAGATGCAACCCTTGAACACTTAAAATATGACATACCACATCATTCCTATTTATTACTCACCCTCTTTGTCTTTCCACAAAGGTATGAGTTAAATAAGAGTTCAGAAAAGTCTGGGTGTTACATCCTTCCCCCGCCCCTTAGAAACATTCGTCCTCGAATGAAAAAACTAAGCCACGCGGTTAAGTCCTTACTAGTTTCCAAAATTTTGGAAAAGTGTCCTCTATACCCATAATATCCAGGAAACTCACTGTGCTAATCAACATTGATATTTTTACCATTGTGAGATCTAAAACAATTGAGGATATATGTATCTCATGCCATCCTCGACTTCCCATGTCACCTCTTCCTTATTTTTGTTTCTCCGCAATACTTTAACATAAGCCTCATCTTTGGTCCTCAACCTTTGGGCCTGTCGATCTAATATTGCAACTGGAGTTTCCTCATAGGACAACTACTTTGTGATCTGAACATCCTCAACAGGGACAACTCTAGAAGGGTCTCATATGCACTTCCGTAACATCGATATATGGAATACCGGATGAACCGATTCTAGCCCCGATGGCAACTCTAACTTATAAGCCACTTGTCCTATCCTCCGAAGGATCCGGTATGGCCCAGTGAATCTTGGACTAAGCTTGTCGTTCTTTCCAAATCTCATAACACCCTTCATAGGTGAGACTTTTAAGAATACTCAGTCATCAACACAAAACTCTAAATCTCTTCGCCATACATCTGAGTATGAATTTTGGTGACTTTAAGCAGTCGATAAACGTTCTCGGATGACCTTAACCCACTTCGCTGTCTGTTGTACAAGGTCGGTCCAACCAACCCTGACTCACCTACCTCAAACTAGCCAATAGAGGATCTGCATTTCCGACCGTACAAAGCCTCATAAGGTTCCATCTTGATGCTAGAATGATAACTATTATTATATCCAAACTCAATATGAGGTAAGTGGTCATCCCAACTTTCATTAAAGTCCAGCATGCATGCCCGTAGCATGTCCTCAAGTGTTAAAATGGTGTGTTCAGCTTGAGTATCTGTCTGAGGGTGAAAGGTTGTACTGAGATTAAATTGCATCCCTAATCCTTTCTGAAAAGACTTCCAGAAGTTAGTGGTAAATTGTGCTCATCTATCCGAGATAATAAATATTGGGATGCCGTGCAACCTAAAAATCTCTAGAATGTAAAGCCCTACATAATCTTCAGCTGTGAAAGTAGTCTTTACCGGTTAGAAGTGGGCTGATTTTGTTAACCGATCAACAATTACCCAAATACAGTCAAACATACGCCGTGATCGAGGTAACCTTATAATAAAATCCATATTAATTACCTCCCACTTACACAAAGGAATGGCTATCTCCTGGACCAGCCCAGCAGGCTTCTGGTGCTCAACCTTAACCTATTTGCATTTAGGACAGTGTGCCACAAACTCAACAACATCCTTCTTCATCTCGTGCCACCATTATATTTCTTTAATATCATGGTACATCTTCGTCGATCCTGGGTGAATAGAATACCGGGAATGGTGTGCCTCTGCCATAATCTGTTGTCGAAGCTCTACCACATTTGGAACACATAGTCGTCCTCTATATCTGAGGACTCCATCTCCTGCTATATCAAAGGCTAACGACTCCTTATCATGAACTTTGCCTCTGATTTTCTCTAAGTAGGGATCCTCATGTTGTCGTACCTTCACTTTAACGATTAAAGGTGATATAATTTTGTTCTGAACTCTTACCCCACTATCACTTGCCTCTTCTAATCTGACTCCCAAGCTGGATAATTGATGAAGTTCTCAAGCTAATTCACGCCTCTCAACACCTAAATATGATAAAATTCCCATTGATCTACGAGTGAGGGCATCAGCTACCACATTTTCCTTCCCTGGGTGATATAAAATATCTACGTCGTAGTCTTTCAGTAACTCAAGTCATCGACGTTGTTGAAGATTCAATTCCTTCTATCTAAACATATACTAAAGCTCTTATGATCTGTGAAAATGTCCACATGAACTCCATATAAATTGTCTCTCCAAATTTTCAGTGCATGCACAACCCCAGCCAACTCTAAGTCGTGAGTTGGGTAGTTCTTCTCATGTTTTTTCAGCTGCCTTAAAGCATATGCGATCACCTTACCATGTTGCATCAGAACACATCCTAACCCAATACTAGAAGCATCGTAGTACATTGTATAGCCCTCTGAACCCTCCGACAAGGCTAGGACTGGTGCTGATGTCAACCTATCCTTCAACTCCTGGAAACTATGCTCGCAAGCCTCAGTCCACTGCAAATTAACTGCTTTCTGAGTCAGTTTTGTTAGTGGTGCTGAAAGTGAAGAAAATCCCTCTACAAACCTTTTGTAGTACCCAGCTAACCCTAAGAAACTGCGAACCTCTGTCGGAGTTATGGGTCTAGGCCAAGTCTTCACGGCCTCAATCTTCTGTGTATCAACAATAATTCCCGCATCTGATACAATATGGCCTAGCAAAGCCACATAGCTCAACTAGAACTCACAGTTAGAGAACTTTGTGTAAAATTCCTACTCTTGAAGAACCTGAAGGACTGCTCGCAAATGATCTGCATGCTCAGCTTTGGAATACGAATACACCAAAATATCATCAATAAATACAATCACAAACATATCTAGATACGGCCTGAATACTATTCATCAGGTCCATAAACACTATCGGGGCATTAGTCAATCCAAAAGACATAACCAAAAACTCAAAATGCTCATATCTAGTTCTAAAATCTATCTTCGGAATATCATTCTCCCAAACTCGTACCTGATGGTACCCTGATATCAAATTAATCTTTGAGAAGTACTTAGCACCTTGTAGTTGATCAAACAAGTCATCGATCTTCGGAAGGGGATACCTATTCTTTATTGTAGCCCTGTTCAGTTGTCGATAATTGATACCCATCCTCAACGAGACATCTTTTTTTCTCACAAATAATATTGGTGCACCGCACCCCATGGTGAAGCACTGGGCCTGATAAAGCCTTTATCAAGCAAATCTTTCAGCTGATCCTTCAACTCCTTCAGCTCAGCAGGATCCATTTTATAAGGAGGGATAGATATGGGTTGTGTACCTAGTAGCATATCGATAGCAAAATCAATTTACCATTTTGGAGGGATACCAGGAAGCTCGTTTGGAAATACATTTAGAAACTCATTAACTACAGGAATAGACTGAAGAGTCGGTGGTTCTGCATCTATATCATAAACGCGAACAAGATGGTAAATACAACCCTTAGTAATAATCCTCCTCGCCTTAAGATTGGAAATAAACCTACCTTTCGGCGTTGTTATATTGCCTTTCCAGTCCCGAACTGGCTCCCCTAGAAAGTGGAATCTAACAATCTTTGTTCGGCACTCAACATTAGCATAACAAGACGCTAACCAGTCCATACCAAGAATTACATCGAAATCGACCATCTCTAACTCTACCAGGTCTATAGAGGTCTGACGGTTGATATTTTCTACCGTGCAACCTCGATAGACTCTCCTGGTAATAATAGACTCACCAACTGGTGTAGATATAATAAACGGTTGATCTAATGACTCTACTACTATACATAACTTCCCCATAATAAATGGAGTAAAATAAGACAGAGTAGATCCAGGATCTATCAAAGCATATACACAATGGGAGAAAACAATTAATGCACCTGCCACAACATCTGATGATGACTCTAAGTCCTTTCATCCGGCTAGTTAATATGTACGGTTCTGGCCACTACCAGAACTAGATGATCGCTCTCTGCCTCAACCTCTGCCTCTACTTGCTGAAGTATGGGGTCCCTTCCCTGTAGAGAGTGCTGATGAGAAGGAACCTACTACTTACCTGGTCGACTGACCTATACCACCCTGACCTATGATCGGGAAGTTCCTCCACCCATGCCCCTCCTGTCCACAAGAATAACAACATATGGAACCCTGCCTGCATCTCCCAAAATGCATCCTACAGCAAGTAGCGCAACACGATGGGGCTGTCCTAGCCTAGCCTGAACCCCTCTACTATTGAGAGCTTGATGCTCGTGAACCCTCAACTGGGCCTGACTGTCCCTGATGATCAAATCTACTACCCTGGAACTGTTGTGGTGGAGGTCTAGGTGGCTTACTAGAATATCGAGGCCTAGGACCATCTTGAGAATCTCTTCGTGAACCAGCGGGCTTAGCCCTCTTTTGTCTCTCTGTCTCTCTATCGACCCTCTCACTCATATATTGTAGATGTCGATGATCCTCTATGCCCTATGCAAAGGCCTGAATTCGCGAGATATTTGTATTATCATTTAGTGTAGCGGTAGAACAAGCGTCGATATAGTGTGAGTCAAGCCCTCCCACAAATCTACGCACCCTTCCATGCATCATATCAACAAATGCTGGTGCATATCTAGCCAATGAATCAAATCTCAGCACGTACTCTCAAAAATCATGCTACCCTGTCGGAGGTTAAGAAACTGGTCCACCCGGGCATTCCTAATCTCTCGAGGCAAATATTGATCTATGAAAGTTTCTATAAAGCTATCCCAAGTAGGTAGATATGCATCTTTTCCCCTAGATCTCTCCCAACTTTCATACCACAATACTGCAACATCACTCAATTGAAATGCTGCTAACTCAACTGATTTAGTCGCTGAGGCATGCATGACTCTGAAGATCCTATGAAGCTGATCAACAAAGTGTTGAGGGTCTTCTCTGTGATCTGTACCTGTATTGTGGAGGATTCAAGGCAAGAAATTCATGAACTCTCGAACTTACGGACCCTTTAGAATGTCCGGCAATATCTGGCGCAACTGGCTGTGCAACTACTAACTGTGGTAACATACATACCGCACTCTTGAAATCCTGATCATATGGAATAGAAGGAACTAGAGGTGGTAATGCTGGTGGAGCTGGGGGTGATGTAGCCCTCAGAGGCTCCTGAAGCGGTGGAGAAGCTATAGGGGGCTGAGAAGATGTCTCCCCCTTGGTCTCACAATGGGCTACCTCCACCTGTGGTACCTTGCTGGTACCCTCGCCTGTAGCTGTATCTAGCCCCTGGCTAGCTGTCGTTTGTCTGGTGTAACCCATCTCTATCTCCATACAATAATCAATTATAAGACAGAAACCTCAACCCTTAAGACACTGATCTATAGCATGAGGTGAGCAAAAGAAGGATAGTCATTCTAACATGCCCGGTAGCTTCTTACTTATCAAATGTGGTACACAACACATTTATAAACAAGACTCTACTAGACATGACTTGCAGACTCTCTAGGATACGACGTTGCTGTAATACCAAGTTTGTCACGCCCTAAACTCAAAGAGCGCAACTGGCTCCTAATACCAAAACTCAAGCCCGAGCCAACCATGTTGAACCATTTGTTACTAGCACATGGCAGCCACACGTAATCAAGAAAATAAACAAGTATATCTCGGCTTAAAACTAAGCCCTCGGCAGGTAAGGCCCCTGTAAACAAATCTATAAAAGAAACAGCTACTCCCAAGAGTTCATATAAAGAAATAGTCAACTAGCACAGAAATCTTGATTGGGCCGTCGAGGCCACCATGATCTCTATACCAAAACTTAAAGCAGGTATCTATCAAGACAATACATCAAACAGCTCACAAGGTTCAGCAAAACAACAAACTAGGCCAGCATGGCCATAACGTAGCTATACACCCCACACACTAGTATGCAAGCCTCTAAGAGAGGTAAAGTTTGGCGGGATAGGCCCCAGCCTACCCATAAAAATATAAACAACAAAAGCTAACACACCTCCCAACTCTGGCAGCTCCGGAGGAAAGGGGCTAGCCAAACGGATATAAGTCAATCCTGTTGCTGAGGAGGTCTATTGTGTCATCTGTTGGGACCTGCATGCATGAATGCAGCGCCCCCCCAAGCAACGGGGCCTCAGTATGAAATAATGTACAAAGTATTAAAGGCTATAGACTAAATGAGAAAGTATCATAATATACCAAAAGCAATCGGGTAAGGAAATCAAAATTCAGATAAGTATGTTGACCCACTACTGAATCTAAAAATATGAAAATGATCAAACAACAACCTAACCAATCTCCCATAAACTCGGTAAGTATAGAAAACACACCACCTACCTAGGCTCCTATAAGCCCAGAAGGTGCCAAATCAATCAACATACCCCTATCGGTAGCCCCTTGTCTTTGTAAGAAGTCACATAGCCCTTTTTCGCAATGGTATAACCCCATAGGCAGTGCATAGCCCTCTTAGGCAACATCATAGCTCTGTGGGCTGCACATATCCCTCTTTTGCATCAACATAGCCCTGTAGGCAAAACATAGCCCTCTTTGGCATCAAAATAGCCCCGTAGGCAACATATAACACTCTTTGGCGTCAATATAGCCCCGTGGCCAACACATAGCCCTCTAAGGAAGTAACATAGTCCTCTTAGACAACATCATAGCCCTCATAGGCAGATCAGAGCTCAACAGCTAACAACAATATCCCCAAGGGCGACAACAAACAATTGAATAGGCTAAAGGCGATCAATTTAGCTATAAATAATATATACTAATAGTCTCCAAGTCGTTCCTAACTTAGGATCGTTCTTAACAGATTATGACTCCCTAAAATGAGGATTTATAACCACTCAATCAGCCAACCACTCACAATTACATCTACATGATCACCAACATTAACTACCCTATTATATTACTCCAAAGCGCTAAGGAAAAATGCCGAACGAAGGGAATAGCCTTAACATACCTTTTCCTTTATAATTTATGCTGAAAATAACTCTGTTCGCACCACTACAACACTAAAAAAAGTAAAATTGATTAGTAATTAAGGACAAAAATTACTACGATAGTTCGACAATCGATACGGATTCCTATCATAAATTACTATCCAAGACCTAAGGTATCCATTAACAGATAAAAGATGGTTCCTACCTTTTTTTTCACGCCCAGAACACTTGAATAAAAATCAAACAACTGAAAAATAAAACCTGGTGCCACAACCTCCACAGAGCTATACCGCTCAATTCACCATGAAAACAACCAAAATGACGAGCTCGCGACATAGGGCAATTTTTTATAAGGAACAAAGAAGAGATCATGAACACACAACGATGTTTTGAGGTAATTCTCTTATTTTTGTGGGTTTCTTACGAGCTGGAATGAATAAAAATGAAAAAGATGCTATCTTATAAGATTCCACCGACCTAGGGGGGCAACCTCACGTGCCTGCTTGTGCAGTCTCGCGAGAACGCAAATATCTCTCTATTCTAAATTTGTATGAACAAATGTTTTGATGTGTTGGAAACTAGACTCGTAGACCTTCAATTTGATAGGTCGTAGGCCCCATAACCAATTATAGATTGGGAGAAAACCTTCGAGACATTTGACCCAAATTTTAGAGAAATCTTTAAAAAGAAACTTACGATAACTTTCGCCAACTTTTAGTTTGCCACTTACCTAACTTCAAAACTTGAGATACAACCATTGAATACTTAAAATATTACATACCACATCATTCTTAAATTATTACTCACCCTCTTTTTATTTCCAGGAAGGTACAAGTTAAATCAGAGTTCCAAAAAGTCGGGGTGTTACAGTTATATTTTGGGATTAGTATGAGCACCGATATGGGGGAGAGTTCTAACAACTCACAGCCCCCATAAACCATGTAACTAACGTGAGCAGAAAGGGTCATACTTTTTAGATGATTCCTTATTGATTTTTAGCATAGACTAGTGGATCCACTCAGTTAAGGAGTTCTTGTAACAACCGGAAAATTTGTAGGTTGAACTAGAGCCTAAACGTAATGTCAATGAGGTATAAAATGAATTCCCCTAAGTTAGTAGACCATCTATGTGTCCTATGGTGGTCTATGAGTTAAGGCCTAAGGGAGGAGTGACAAGCAAATGGGGCAAGCCAAGGCCAAAGGCGAAGGCTGCCCCAAACTTGGAGCTACTGCCTCAAGCTCCACGGCGATCACCACGACTCGTGGTCATGACCATGGGAAAGTGGGAGGCTTCGTGGAGTTTCCTTAGCCAAGGGAGAGGGACCTCCAAGTGTCCTAGACACTGCATCACCCTTCACTAGAGAGACCACGAGTCGTGGTCCACTTCACGACTCGTGAATCACAGCGTGGAGCTCCCTTAGCTTTTAGGGATTTGGGGGTTATTAGGGTAGCTACTTCCCAAGGCACCACGGGCACCACTACGGGCCGTGGTGCACTTGACGAGGGAGAGGGGTGGCTCGTGAAGGTCACCTGGCACCAAGGCTTGAAGGCCTTGCCTCCACAAGGCCAAGTCATGACCAAGGCAATCACCACGGACCGTGGTCCTCACCACGGATCGTGAGAGGCTCCGTAGTCTTGCCTTGGCCAAGTGCTGGCTTGTACACGAAAGGGGAGATACTGCCTCCCACACCATGGGCAACACCACGGCCCGTGGTGCACTTTCACGACCCAAGAATGGTGGTTGTGGTCCCTAACGGTGTTCATTTAAATGAGGAGTTTTGGGACTTTTCCTTTTAATTCCAAATTAAGTAGGGGTATTTTGGGTATTTTAGAGGTTATTTATATATTGGTTTTTAAGTCTTAATTCATGATTTTTGGTCATTATACACAAACACCCAATTGAAATCAAAACTCTCCCACTTCTCTTTGGAGTCTCTCTCTAAAAATTTTAGAAGAAGAAGAATGCATTGGAGCTAGGGTTTCAAGGTTCTTTCCCAAATTTCTTGGAGTTTCTCCATTGATTCTCAAGGAATCAACTAAGGTATGGTTGCTCTTCACTCTTGGGATCTTTTCCCCAAGAGGCCCTCTCAAAATTGAATTTCAAAGTTCCCCAAATTCTAGGTTTTCTCTCAATTTCGTGGGGCACTTTACAAATGTGTTTTCATTGAATTATAATGATAAATTATGGTTGTATATGATGATTTGTGGATGAATTAATGTCATGTTGATGGTTTTTGAACAAATTCCCACAAGACCCATGATTTCCTCTTCTTTCTCACTTTAAACCCTAGTATGACTTTAATGGTGAATGAAGGATGAGAATATAATATGTAATTGTGAAATTCATTATTGTATTATGATGTTTCTCTATATGATGAATGATTACCAATGAATTAGGGTTGAATCTTGATATGATCCTTGAAGGCTATGAATGAAGGTTGTCAAATTGATGAATGTTCATATTTATTGAATTGTTGATCCACTTATGGTGGAGGTGCTACTTGATTATGAATTGTAGTGATTGAGTTATGTTTCCTCTTCCCTACAACCCCAAGTGTTGACAAGTATGCTATGATACGAACATGAATGTTAAGCTATGATTATGGTAGTGTTGGTATGATGAATAGAAGGTAAATCTCATGAACTTTATATGACTATGTTATGAATGAACATTATTATATGTTGATGGTTCTACGATGAAAGGTTATTCTCATCTTAGAACTTGTGAGCTATATGATGAATGATGGGTTGAATCCCTAATGCACTCCTTATTGAATTAATGTGTAAGTAAAGACCTAATACTACTTTAAAAGGGAATAGTGCTTAGCACCGAGTGAACATGAATATGAGATGGAAGCTTTTACGTTTAGCAAGTTCGGCTTCCCATATGGGTTCCTTTTACGTTTAGCAAGTCCGGGTTCCCAATATATATGTTGTCTTACGAGATGGAAACCTTTTACGTTTAGTAAGTCCGGGTTTCTAGTAGCAATCTCCTTGTTCCATAACTATGTTTGCCCACATAGGTATTAGCTAGTGGATCCACCTAGATGCTATTATGTTAGTTCTACCTTGGCAAGTAGAACACTCTTTTTTCGGTGTGGGAGTAGAACACTGGACTCCATGAAGCTCACATGGTCTATGTCGGTTATTGCTAATATCCTTATGTTTTAAGAAGATGATCTAATGTATGAATATGACTTACGTAAATGACTTATGAACTCTAACTAGGACTACTTGAGGGATACTACTTAGTATAGGTGAGGGTATGGGACTTTACCTATGCATTGCACAAGTGGGTTCTTTGAGGAGTTCTTGTGTGAGTCCTCTATGGATGGCAACTTATGAATGATGGTAAGGTTGGTTTCACCTATTATGATGTTGATTATGTATGTGATTACACTTGTGTCTTCTTGATGGCTTTACTTAGTATATATAGGGGTATAGGACTTCATATGTACATTGCACAAGTAAACTTGAAAGGAGGGTCATGGGTGGTGTCTTATGATGGTATGATATAAATGGAATTCAAATATGTAAGGTATGGGTTATGGCTTCTTGTTATGATCATGAATGTCTCTTTATCTTGTAATGT
>JAJOOO010023126.1:0-18727 GCA_029582685.1 Solanum piurae | reverse complement strand
GTAAATGAGCTTGGCTCTTATTCTATGATGTCATTTTGAAATGGTTTGCCCTTAGTCCCTATTTCCCGTTAAATAAATGTTGAATGTACTTCCGCGACTGATGAAGTGTGATGACAAGTTTGAGAGGCTTGTTTGGGGTTCCTTCGGGTTCCTCATTCGCCATGTCACGTCTAGGCCCTAGGCTTGGGTCGTGACAGTCTCGCTATCCGAAAGCCATTATTGGAGCTAAAATCCCTCTGTAGCTCCTCGGCACCCAGGTAGGCTAGGTTTACTTACTTGAGATTTGGGTTCAATTATCAACTTAAACAACAATAATACGAAAATAACAATTATGCATATGGGATTCTTAGGATGTGATAGGATTATGGGCTAAGATAGACAACTGGGTAATTGCAATTAATAGTAAACAATTGTAAATCAGTGATTATGCTAGACTTTAATGGGTGTAAACTTTCAATCGAATAGTCTACACCGAATCAAATTGGTTTCTCTCGAACACCAATAAGCAACAATTAAGCACAGCCTTCGCTTTAGTCCATTCACTCTCTCGAGCTGAAGGTGTGGGAAAAGGTTAAGGGTTTACTCTCTCGAGATGAACCCGTAGCAACCCAATACCCACAGACCATCGATTAAGAAATTGTGGTTTTAAAACCTCTCTCTTAAGCAAGCCAAAAACACAAAGTTAAGATTGTATTTGCAACTACAACCCATTAAATTCAACAACAATTACTGGATGAAATCACTTTTAAACATAATTTACACTATCAATTAACAATACCCAACCGCTAAATTAACCTATAATCACACCCCAAGAATTGGGGTTTTAACTAGACATGATAAAAAAAGTAAAAATTGCTACCAAATTGTGTTTCCATCAACTGGGAATGATTGATATTGTCTTTACAAAGGTCTAAGATGAAGAATCTTCAACACCCACTTCCAATTTCTTAGAAATGGAAATCTTCAAATCTTCAAAACTAAGGAAAATGTCTCCAAAAACTCAGTTCTAAGCTCTCAACTTGAAAACTAAATAATAATGAAAACTACTGAATGTTAGATACTAAACTACGAATTTAAAAACGTATTTATAGTCACCCAAAAATGTGCTGCGAAAGACCATTCGGCGCAATAAGTCGGGATCGCCGATCCATTCGGCGATCCGCCCTTTGGTCAATTTCATCCCCTTTTTGCTTTGGCCTTCAGCATCTTCAAGTTTTGTACTTTGGGCTATATGGCACAACATCGCGGAACTGTTCGGTTACTCGCCGACTACTCCTTTTGACCGCCGACTTAATTTTCTCCTTCAGAGCTCGGCACACTGGAACATTAGGCGAGACAATAGCCATTCGGTGACTCGCCCAATGGATTAGGTGATCCTCAGGCTTTCTTTTGTTTGTTATTTTTGCTGCCTTCTTCATTTTTGCTCAATAGGGTCCATGCTTTATTCCTCAATTCAAATACCTAAAATTCAAGGATGTACATCAGTTATTGGCACAAAATATGCATTTGAGGACACTAAATCTATTAAAATAAATCCCTAAATGAGTCCAAATTGTGGACTCATCAACACCCCCAACTTAAACTTTTGCTTGTCCTCAAGTAAAACCAAAGTTCAGCAGACCAAAAAGGATGTCTCAAATAGTCCTACACAAGACTCAATCATGAATGCACACTAGAAGACTCAACTTACTCATGCAAAGATCAATTGTGCACTCAAAGAATCAAGTTGTGACTCACCATTATTAAAGAATTTCAAGCTCACAAAACTTGCTTTAAAAGCAAGTTCAAGCTCAACATAGGTACTCAAATGCCCTCACACAAAGAATAATTCCATATTCACACACAATGGTTCATAATTTAAAGCTCCGGAATCAAATGCAACACTCACACTCACAAAGATGAACACAATGTATTATTTCACCCATAGGTTTACCCATATTTTCCAATCAACCCTTGTTTCAGCTCACTCAAGATCAAAAAGGTCATTTCAAGGCTTGTAATGGGGTTGAGTGCAAAGGTATGGTCATTTAGGCTTAGTGACTTCTATCCTCATGAAATGTGGTGTGAACAACACTTCATTTCCTTTTCTTCTTCATTTTCATTCGTGCTCAAAAGTCATCCCATTATTCACTTTCCATGGGCTGTTAAAAACCCCATTTTCTTTGCATTTTCACAACTTTATTCCACAACTTCTATATTATTTTTCTTTTTCATTTTTTTCTTCTTTTTCTCTCTGTTTTTTGTATGGAGGGGTTCCGTTTTTCTCAGAACCATGGGTCAAAGGGGACTTTCTTGCACTTCTTGATTTACCTTCTCTTTTCACTACACCCCCAACTTAGGCTTCTTGCCTAAGTTGGCTATTCAAATAAACCACAAATCATGAGAATTATGGGTAATGGATCAAGAAAGGTCACAATTTCATCAAGTTTCTTCCAAAAAATGGTTAAGGCTCATGGGTGCTCAAACGGGGTTCACACACTCACAAGGTAGGCCACAAAAGAGGTATAATATCAAATTGCTTCACACTCTTTAAAGTTGCCTAAGATCATGTCAAGAAATTGCCTCACTTAGTCAACCGGACCAACGGGGCAAATTCTAGGTGTCATTACACATGATTCACGGTAATCTCATCACACAAGGCATTGACACTATAGTCAAACAAGACTACACACTTTCGCTAGTGTGAAATGTTCATCACAAGAGACTCAATTAGATACTTGGCAAGTCACAACGAGATGCAAAGAGTTCATATATTGTCTATGCAACTTCATTTGGCCTCATCGTAGCCGCACATTCATTTTTGTTCGATTATGAGGACTATTCAATTCATCGGTATTGATCAAAACCGATACTCAAATTTGCAAAAGAACAACCACATTCAACACAAACAAGAGGTGGTACAAATTTTTTGGAAGGTTAAAAAATCATTTACAGTTAAAACAATGAGCCACAAGCTCAATCATTCACAAAACAGTGTAAAACATAATTTTAGCTCAAACCCCAATATAAAAACAAAACCAATATTCACAAAAAGGTCACACAAAAGGTGTGCCTTACCCCACCACAAATAAAGTCATTTGTCTTCAAATGCAAACAAAAACTAAAATATCCAAAAATTAGAATAAAAGTAAGACAGAGAGGGAGGTAAATAGGGGATCCTGTGTACACAGTCGCTCCATCTATCTAGGCATTAGTGCCCGGTGCATCAGTCTGAACTTGGGCATCAGTGCCCGGGGTCACCTCAGAAGGAACAACAATACTAGATCCACTAGGAGCTGCCATGGACGTCTCAGTCAGTGATGTCTGAATCACCAACTACATAGTCGTCTCCTCAAGAACGGGCAAGTCTCCATATATGCTCTCCTCCTGTATCACTATCTACTCCTCGTCGATCTCAGCATCTGACTCATCAACTACTACCTCATCCTTGTGTACATCTCCTATGGTAGCCGAAAGAATATCTGAAGGCTCAGGGGAATCCAAATCGTCTGCAGCCTCCATCAATGATGTGAAGTCATTATACTTAAGATAGTCTACGTCCTTCATCAGATCAGCAACTTCGGCTTTCAAAGTCGTAACCTCGAAAGTCTCCCCCTGCCTGCTCTCACAAGCCTCCACTCTCATGGTGACAGTGTCAATGGAAGTCTGGAGAGGGGTCAGTGCATCTAAGATAGCAGCCTCAGTCATCAAGGGGACATATCTCTCTAAATGGGTCGCCCTCACATCAGCTGAATAGGACAGATGCCACATATTCAGGATCATCACCTGATTAATCTTGGTCTGCTGGGAGGAAGTACAAGTGCCTAGAGCCTGTGAAGAGGAAGAAGGGGAAAAAGTACCTGAAGGCCCGGAGGCCGGAGTAGGCTAAGATGCCTCTCCAGGTATCGAATCTATATCCACCTCTGGGGATGTGTCCACCAGAGTTTCCCTCCTCTTGTCAGCCTCATCTCTAGTATACTCGGCCTAAATGCATCGGATGTCAGTGGAGGAAGACGGGGTCACCTCAATGTCCTTCGTATCATCTCGAGGCACTACATCTCGCCGGCATAACTCTGTGATCAAGATTGGGAAAGGTAAGGAAGTCTGCCTCTACTTGGCCCTTATGGCTATCTCCTGCTCAATCATAAATCCCAGGTCGATGCTCCTATTGGAATATGATAGCTCCAAAGCATGCTGCCTTAGGATGGCGCATAATAGATTTGTTATAGGATAGCATTGTGGTGTTGCTGATGAAGCCAAACCAGAAACGAGCAGCAATACTCAAATCCCTCTTCTCAATAGGCCCTCCTACCTCGATCCACCTCGTGGTGGTATCATAAATCATAGGTGCCAGCTAGCCCTTCAAATCATCTAAGGACTGAGCAGTAGACAATCCAACATAAGGGTGTGTAGAATGCAGAGCTCTACCCAGTACATTGTTTATGTACTCACTATTTCACCCAACTTCCTTTCCCCGTACCATGACAGACTTCACCAGTCTGAACTCGCTCGCCTTATTCTTTCTTTTTGAGACCAAGTCATCGTAGGCTGTATAGAACTCCCAGACCCATAAAGGAATGTTAGGGCCTCAGGGCCTAGTAAACTGATCAAACTGATGGTAGTGGAGGGTGTCCTTCACATCTGAGTATTTTCCCTACAGGCCCTCTGTGGATAACAACTTCTCCTCGAGTATGGTTTGCAAACCATCACCTTTCAATTTGTTGAGAAGCCTATGCGGAGGGATGAACGGTGGAACATGAGCAATGGGAGGTGCCTAAGCTGGCACTAAGTCTGCTGGTGTAGGAGCTAGAGGGACTCTCACTGAGTCAGGGTGAGATCTAGCTCGGAGCTCAGTCTGCCAGGACTATAGGGGTTGGTCATATTCAGGCTCAGATAGAATAGCCTGGTAACTAGTGGTCGCTCGATCAGAAATAGGCCTCTTGCCCTTGCCTTTGTCTCCGGGTAAAGGTTATTGGCTTCCCTTCTTGGGATGATTTGACCCCCATCCCCTCATTACTTGTGATCCCCCATGCTCTTTTTCGAGGTGGCATGTCAATGTTTGTTCTCACCATAGCTGCAAAACAACGGGAAAAAGTTAGAAAAATTTCAATCAAAGGCACAGAAATACAGTTGCAAATAGACTCAATAAACCTGCCGGTGAGTCGTCGAATCACTTTGGTGAGCTAGATCGGGCTCGCCTAAACGATTGGCTATAAACTTTTGGCAAGTCGGCGATGGGAAAGGCCTTTCAGTGAATCACCGACAGCTTTCGGCGAGCGAGGGTTAGCCCGCCGAAAGTTATAGTGCAATTTAGGCTACAGGGTGCAGACAAAGGGAGATCAAGAAGACTTTCGACGAGTCGTCGAGTACAATTGGCGACCTCAGGCTTCTCGCCGAAAGTTACAGACCCAACATCAAATAAAGCATGAAATTAAAGGTGAGATGGGGACCTTCGGTGAACCGTCGAGTGATTCGGTGAGCTCGACCAAGCTTGCCAAACGACCCAACGTGCCTACTTTTGACCCAACTTCTCGAATTCAACCCTACAACACCCGAAAACAAAATCAAAGCATGCACTCATCAAATTAAAGCAAGACCCATAACACCCATTACCCCGGGATACTCAGACTTCTCCTAGTTTTGCCAATTGACGACTTTTACCTTAAGAATGACGTCACCCACTCTATCATTGGGAAAATTATGTCTTTTGGCACAACTACGGGTTACATAGACTTCACCCTACTAGACCCAACAACATGCAAGCACAACCCATAAGATTTAACCAATTTTATGGCATAAAATTTCGGGAATTCGACACTATACACATTACGGGCAAGATTATCAAATTAAAACAGGCATTCAAACATTCTAATCCCATCAAAGAGGCCCAGCACACTTCAACAAGATAATATTATTGCAAATAAGTACAAATTCTAAAAAAAAACAAGGGGTTCGAAAAACCAACCTTTAATGCCGATAAAGATAAGATTGAAATGCTAGGCGGGAATGTAATACTACTCTGAGAACAAATCAACGACTAAAATACTACTATAAATTCAAAAATATAGAAACTAAAGTGCGGGTGTGAGTTTGTGAAGTGTGAAAGTGAGGGAAAGTGAAAGAGTTTGGAAGTTTACCTTTGGCATTCTAAAAACCGTCCAGTTCTCGCCCATTCGGCGACATTAGTCATGCTTGCCGACCCACTCGGTGACACGTCAAGTGGTCACTTACCACGCCGAGTTTTACAGAACCCTCAGCTGATTTGGGGGTCCAAACGGTGGCATAGATCGCGATCGCCGACCTGGTCGGTGACTCACCAATAATATCCTGGGCTCGCTGAGTTTTACAGACTCCAATGTAAAAATTTCTTTAGTCCAACGATGGTCTGGGTCGGGGTCGCCGATCTATTCGGTGATTCACCGACTGGACCTTTAGCTCACCAACTTGCACTTTTCAACCACTTTCCAGACTTTGATCTACACATTGAACACACCATTTTTTCTTAAAGCAAAAATAAAGCGATAAACACTTGGGTTGCCTCCCAAGAAGTGCCTTAGTTAACGTCGTGGCACGATGCAAGTCCACACTCAAGTTCCATTAGTGAGGTTTGCCTCATTTTCGCAAGGAAACCCCTCTTTTGGTTCTAGGTAGAGGTCATTCAACACTTGGTCCATTTGGGACCCTAGTAGCTGAATTAGGATGGAATGTGAGGTCGTCATTTGGTTCAGCATCAAGAAATTTTCTCTCATCTCCTTCAACACTCTGTCGAGTCCTTCGACTTTGTGTAGAATGAGTAAGAAGACCTCTTCAATTTTCCCACCATTTTGCTTCTTCATCTTTCAACGCTTGTGAGGGGGAATGTATTTGTCCGTCTTTTTGGACAGTACCTCCAAGTCCTTGACCTTTTGGGCCAAGGAATCCAAAAATCTCCTTGTTGGTGTTGGCCACACAATCAAGGAGTTTGCTTGCGGTCACATAGGGGTGTTGCACCAAGCAGCCCGAAGAGAGTTGGTCAGCCATTATTCTATTTTTGGGCTGAGACCCCAATAGAAACATTCCAGAAGTAGTTTATCTGGAATCTCATGAGCTGAGAATTGCTGCAATAGGATTTTAAATCTTTGCCACAACTCATATATGTACTCACCGTCCAATTGCTTGAAATTTAGGATGTTATCCCTAAACATCATCAATCTAGAAGGAGGGTGATCCATTGGGTTTCTGTTGCTACCAAATATGCTCCAAGTCTCTGCTCAAAACAGTAACAGACAAACCAAAACTAAAAATTAAGTAAGTATCACTATAACTAACAAGAACAAAATTCAACCTAACT
The DNA here is from genome assembly GCA_029582685.1 of Solanum piurae. Taxonomy (NCBI): domain Eukaryota; kingdom Viridiplantae; phylum Streptophyta; class Magnoliopsida; order Solanales; family Solanaceae; genus Solanum; species Solanum piurae. The sequence goes on along the minus strand of JAJOOO010023126.1, from coordinate 11,418 downwards.
TAAAATTCTCAAATAACACCACTCCCCGGCAGCGGCGCCATTTTGATAAACGCTATCAAAGACACCTCATCCAATACTAAGTTTCAGCAATCATTCAATAGTAATATAACCCAACTAAGTGAGTTGGAGTCGAGTCCCAAGGGAGTGGTTCACAATTGAAAATCAATAGGTAAAGTAAGAATGTGTTCAAGTTAATCATAGCTAAAAACATTCACGAATAAAAGCATTGCTCAAATTAGGGGTGACACAAGTGTCAAATATCTGGGGGATTTGAGTTCAATTATCAACTAAAACAACAATAATACGAAAATAACAATTATGGAGATGGGATTCTTGGGATGTGATAGGATTATGGGCTAAGATAGAAAACTGGGTAATTGTAATTAATAGTATATAGTTGTAAATCAGTGATTAAGCTAGAATTTAATGGGGTAAACTCTCTCTCGAACAATCTATCTCGAATCAAATTGGTTTCTCTCGAACACCACTATGCAGCAATTAAGCACAGCCTTCTCTTTAGTCCATTCACTCTCTCAAGATGAATGTGTGGAAAAAGGTTTAGGGTTCACTCTCTCGAGCTGAACCCATATCAACCCAATAACCATAGACCATCGATTAAGAAATTATGGTTTTAAAACCTCTCTCTAAAGCAAGCCTAAAAAACAAAGTTAAGATAGTATTTACAACTACAACCCATTAAATTCAACCACAATTACTGAATGAAATCACTTTTAAACAGCATTTACACTATCAATTAACAATACTCAACAGTTAAATCAACCCATAATCACATAATCACACCCCAAAAATTGGGGTTTTAGCTAGACACCATAAAAAAGTAAAAATCGTTACCAAGTTGTGTTACCATCAACTTGGTAGGATTGATAGTTTCTTTACAAAGGTCTAAGATAAAGAATCTTCAACACCCACTTCCAATTTCATGGAAATGAAAATCTTCAAAGCTAAGGAAAATATCTCCAAAAACTCAATTCTAGGCTCTCAACTTGAAAACTAAATAATAATGAAAACTATTGAATGTTAGATACTAAACTAAGAATTTAAAAAGGTATTAATAGTCACCCAAAAATATGTTGCGAAAGACCATTCGGTGCAATAAGTTGGGATCGCCAATTAATTTGATGATCCGCCTTTTGGTCAATTCCATCGCCTTTTTGCTTTGGCCTTAAGCATCTTCAGGTTTTGTACTTTGAGCGATATGGCACTACATCGCAGAACCGTTCGACGACTCGCCGACTACTCCGTTTGACCGCCGACTTGATATTTGTAAGGACTCGGAAAATGATAGGATGACCTAGAGCCTTGACGTTTGGGATAATATAACTTTGAGTAGGGCTGTTTTAGTACCTTAATGGGGTGAGGATGAAGTCTAGGGTTCAAGTAAGGACCTAGGCTAGCAAGTTAGGGTGAATGAAGTCTTGTTCTTTGGTGGGCCTTTTGGTGATGGGGTTTTTTGGACACCCAATGGGATGGGCGAGTCGCCCAATTACCCTCCACTTCACCTAGTTGACTTCCCAATTTGTGAGCCTACTAGAAAAAAGGGCGAACTAGGTGCATGATCGCCAAGCTGGTTGGTGTGTCACCCTTCTCCCCCTATAATTGCCCATTGGTCATCCCCTTTGAGTAAGCTACTGGAGCATAGGGCAGACTAAGTGTGCATTTGGCAAATCGATTAGTGCACTTTGCGAGCCCAAGTGTCCAATAGGCGAACTAAAACGGGCAAGCGCTGAAATCTTAAGTAGTAACTTGTAGGGTCAACTTCAAATGATGATATCTCTTAGCTAAAAACGAATTAGGTGTGGCATTACCTACCCAATTAAAGGTCTCTGAGTCCTCTTTCCAACGCCACCAAGTTTTCCCAATTCCGATCTCGGAGTAAAAAGTTATGCCTAAAATAGTGAAGCACTATAAAAATGGGCGAGCCAAGGGCCATTAGGGGAGTCACCTAGTGCCGCCCTTGGCGAGCCAAGGGGTGCAAAGGGCGATCTTAGACGGGTTTGGTGTAAAATTTTACGATTAAACATTGTGGGTCTTTAATTATTTTTTAAGTTGAGTCCCTATTATTTTATTCCTTCCCTACATGTATAAAACCCTTTTAAGACCTAAACCCTTTCATTTTAGTCCCTCCAAATAGAATTAAAGGAAAACCCATCTCCTCTCAATTATTTCTCTCTCTAGAAACCCTCCATTAGATAAGGAGAAGAAGGAAGCTATTGAGGCTAGGGTTTGGCGATTTCAAGGTCGTTTCTTCTCAAATTTTCTTGTGGATTCTTCGGATCAAGGTATGGTGGCTCTTTATCTATGGTTATCTCTCACCCTACAATCCTATCAAAGTGTTTTTCAAAGCTTGCAAAACTTCAAAACCTACATCTTTCACTCTTCAACATGAGTTCAGACTTTTATTAATTTAAATAGCTTTATTATGAAATAATGTGGTTGTATTGATGTTGAATGGTGGTTTTATGAAAAACCCTCTCAAAAACCCCATGTTTTCCTAAAGTCTTCAATGGTGCCCTAAGAAGTGGGTTTGTGGATTGTTCAAACATGTGATTATGAGATGCTTCAGTTGAATGAGTTTATTGAAGAAATATGATTATGCATGCCTAATTATGAAGAATTGTTGGTAAGTGGTGATGTATTTATTATGACCTTGTAAGGAAAATTCATGATTTAGCTTATGTTGATATAGAAATGTGATCCATTGATGTGTGATCCACTTATGGTGGAGGTGGTTACTTCCTATGTACATAATGGTAATTAAATTGATATAAGTCTTCTTATTACCCTAATTGTGAAGAATAGATGCATGAATGTGATTTGAAAAGTGTAAGTATGAACATAATATAAAGAATGTGTGTGTGGTCTATGCCTAGAATGCAAGTGTGCCAGTATTGAAAGGACATTCTCAATTATGCACTTATGAATAATGATGTTAGCATGTGGAAGGTCTCTTCCTTTATGATGTATCTTGAATTGGTAGACTTAGGTTTCCTTTTCTTGAAAGCATGTATGAAGTTATATGATCATGAATGTTATGATGTGTTGATTTGAAAGGTTATTCTCAACTCTTCACTAAAGCATGTTAAGGGATTCTTATATGAAAGGTTATTCTGATGTTTTAATCTATGTTATATCCTCATGTTGGGAGAGGATGGATGCCCATACGATAGTTAAGGCGGGGTATCTAGTAGCAATCCTTGGAGATGGATGCCCATACGTTAGTTGAGGCGGGGTTATTTAGTAACAATCTCTATCCCCAAAGGACTTATGCAAGTTGGAATGAGATGGATACACATACGTTAGTTGAGGCGGGGTTATCTAGTAACAATCTCTCTTCCTTAATGAACAAATGACATGAACTACTCTATGGGAATGAAGGCTAAGCACCGAGAGGTCATTGAGTGGGATGGATGCTTTCACGATAGTTGAGGCAGGGTATCTAGTAGCAATCCTTTGTGATGGATGCCCTCACGATAGTTGAGGCGGGGTGTCATGTAGCAAGCTCTATGACCCTTAAATATGTTCCCACATAGGATAGCTAGTGGATCCATTAGGCTAATCACCGATCGACCCTAGTCAAGTTGATCACCTTTTTATGGTGTGGGGTTACATGACACCGGATTCTATGATTTAGCTCTCATATTCTATGTCAGTTAAATGCTTATTCCCATCATGTGAGGTACCCATCTGTCATGCCCCAAACTCAAGGGGCGCAACTGGTTCCTAATGCCAAAAATGAGGCCCGAGCCGACCCTGTTGAACCATTTTCTACTAGTGCATGGCAGACACACGCAAATAAGAAAACAAACTAGTATATCCCGGCTTAAAACTAAGCCCTCGGCCAATAAGGCCCCTGTCAACATATATATAAAAGAAATAGCTACTCCAAAGAGTTCATATAAAGAAATAGCCAACTAGCACATAAGTCCTGATTGGGCCGTCGAGGCCACCATGATATCTATACAAAAACTGGAAGCAGGTATATATCAAGACAATACATCAAACAGCTCACAAGCTTCAGCAAACCAACAAAACTAGGCCAGCATGTCCATAACCTAGCTATACACCCCACACAGTAGTCTGCAAGCCTCTAAGAGTAGTAAAGATTGGTGGGACAGGGCCCCAGCCTACCCATAAAAATATATACAACAAAGGATAACAAACCTCCAAACTATGGCAGCTCCGGAGGAAAGGGGCTAGCCAATCGGATAAAGGTCAATCCTGTTGCTGAGGAGGTCTACTGGGTCATCTGTCGGGACCTGCATGCATGAATGCAGCGCCCCCAGGTAATGGGGCGTTAGTACAAAATAATGTACATAGTATGAAAGGGAATAGACTATGAGCAAGTATCCTAATATACTGGAGTAATCCGGTAAATAAATCAAGAATAAGATAAGCATACTGACCTGCTCCTAAATCTAAACTTATCAAAAATAATACAACAAAAACCTAACCAAGCCCCCATAAGCTCGACAGGTACAAACTGCACACAAGACCACCTACCCAGGCCCCCATAAGCCCAGAAGGTGCCAATCAGTCTATATAACCCTATCAGTAGTCCCCTAGCCCCGTAGGCAGTTACATAGCCCTCTTAGGCAATAGTATAGCCCCGTAGGTAGTACATAGCTCTCTTAGGCATCAATATATCATATAGGCAACTCATAGCCCTCTTAGGCAACAACATGGCCCTGTAGGCAACTCATAGCCCTTCTAGGTGTCAATATTGTCCTGTAGGCAACTCATAGCCCTTCTAGGCGTCAATATTGCCTTGTAGGTAACCCATAGCCCTTCTAGGCGTCAATATTGCCCTGTAGGCAACTCATAGCCCTTCTAGGCGTCAATATTTCCCTGTAGGCAACTCATAGCCCTTCTAGGCGTCAATATTTCCCTGTAGGCAACTCATAGCCCTTCTAGGTGTCAATATAGCCCCGTCGACAGAACATAGCCCTCTTAGGCATAGATCACATTCTTGCAGCTAACCACAATAGCCCAAAGGGCAACAATAACAATCCAACAGCTAAAAGCGAGCAATTTAGTTATAACCAATCTAAACAAATAGCCTCTAAGTCGTGTCCAACATATGGACACTACTACTGAATAAGAAACCCGATAAGAGATGATTATATCCACTCGAGCAGCCAACAATCAACAATAATGGCTACAAGTATAACAACGATAACAACTCAATTACGTTGCTCCTAAACTTTAAGGAAACATGTCGTAAGAAGAGAATAGCCTCAACATACCTCGATTTTGGGTCTTGTTGTATCAATATGGATTGTACCCCCTTCCTTACAGTATGTAGTCTACAGAAAATCATGTCACACAACCATTACAGGCAGAATATTAACACGTCAGGGTTAAAGTAGCAATTTACAGCTCACTAGCAGAGTAATTAGCTCGCCAGACCATTTTTAAATATATGCCTCATTACCTTCTCTTCTCCAAATTACAACCTCAAATTAATGACATAACATACATTTTTGCAGAAGATATTAACAAGTGAAGGCCTACACAATAGTCAACAACAACCAAATAGAGTATGCCTGCATAACAATTAAAACTCGGAGTATCGCCACAACCCTCTTTTCCAACCCAAAATAATCATAACCAAATCCTAACCATGAGTCTTCAAACCATTAAAGCCATAAAAAAATATGTATAATACAGTCCTATAATTGTTCAATATAACCATAATAACTTGAACTCGCCACTTCCAATCATCATCCTATACGTTCATCCAATAATTACATTTGGGGTCATGTCTTTCTCTTCATATGCAATAAGATCTTAAAAGGAAAAACCTAAACTTAAACTTGATGTGCTTGCAGTACATTAACATGTATTTTCAATAACAAACAGTCTCCTTAAACGCAAGACGTTGAACCAAGAAGAAACAATTTGAAAATTTCAATGCAATAATAGAACCAACGTTACACTAATTTATGTTACAATTAAATATCCATCTATACTTTTTCTTCTCTTCCAGACTCATATCAACAAGAACCACACACATACAAAGAATTTCCAAAAATATTCCAGCAACAACAATATCAGAAAAATACTTCAAAGCAGCCCAACATAACGTAACTATCCAAATATGATTTTTTTCCCGCCGTCTATTCGTTTTCTTGCTTATGTAGCATAGTTATAACTTGGAATCACTCAATAAAATGAAGGGTGAGAATTATTACCTCCAAACAGCAGCAACACCACATAAAAAATGAGACTCCTTCACCATGAAGAATCCTTCAAATCACAACCAACGAGGAGGAAAGAAATAACACAATCTCTATGAACGTTCTGATGGTGAAACCACATTGAAATCTTGTAAATATTTGCTTGGATGATGGGGGAACCTTTAGAGAGGATTTAGGACTGTTTTATTCTTATTTTGGTCGAAAATAATGAGATAAAACGATGGGAAATCTGATCTTATAAAACTAAACCGACATATGGGCTAGGGGCCCACCTTCACGTGCCTTCTTGTGCAGTCTCACTAAAATCTAAATATCTCTCAATTCTGAAGTCGTATGGACAAATGATTTAGTGCGTTGGAAAGTAGACTCATAGACCTTCGAGTTCATATATTGGGGTTCTTCTAAAGCTTTACATATTGGGAGAAAAGCTCCGAGACATTTAACCCAATTTTCAGAAAAAATATCAAAGAAACTTACTCTAACTTTTGCCAACTTTTTATTTCTCAAGTTGCTTGACTTCAAAACTTAAATTACGATCATTGGTAGACTATATCACCTTATAAACTCCTTATTATCATATAAGACACTCTTTGTCTTATCCCCAAAGGTACCGGTTACCTTGAGCGTTCTGAACGGGCGGGGCTGTTAGAATAGACATTCTTTAACTCGAACTTGTTTAAGGGCATCCTTGACCCACAACGTTAGTCTAATTCTTTGATTATTATTTTTACATCCCCTTTGCAACCTTATTCTCCTGAAATGATACACCAAGTCATAAAAGCCTCATACACTCATTCAATGATACACATATTATGCGAAAGAACCACGGGGTCTCACACCATTATGGTTTCTTGAGAAGTTCTATGACGCATGGGTAGTAGTATGGGATGCTATCCATGCATTTGCACGAGTAGGCTTCAAGAGGGCTATAGTGAGAATCTCTACTTCCTAATGAAAGAATGTGTTCTAAATGAACAAATAAAGCATGTTGCTTTTATGTCTACATGAATTGATGTATGTCTCACATGTCTATATGAAATGATGCATGTTTTCCATAATTTGATGCATGTCGTAGTTGACTAAAAGATATGAATCATGTTTCACTTGAGTTAGTGATATGAGTTGTTTAGCATGATATGTTGAAATGTAAGGAGTCTTATCTATGGTGGCCAGGAGGAACACCTAAGTGTGGTGTGAAGAGGTAGTATGGGATGCCACTTTATATCTTACTTAAGTCTGTGTTAGGGCTATTATAGATAGGGTCCCTAACATGATTGAGACGCATTGCTTGAGGTATATGTTTTTGTATTGTGTCTTGACATTTAAGAGGCATGAGGAGAATGGTAAGTTCACCTTGGATGGAAATGTGATGATAATCACTTGGTTTTTGGTAATACTTGTATTTGATGCCTCTTATTCTTATGTTCATGGAATATCTTGAAATTGAATGGTTTCCAAACCAAAATGTCCGTTTTATCATATATTTGCATGGTCATCATATTTAGTAAATTTTTGTGTACTAACTCCATATTTTCCTCTCTATGTCTACAAGTGTAGGTTCCGGAAAGTGACTTGCTAGTTCTAGTGAAGACTTGTATTGAGACTCCCAAGTTAGAGTGGTATGTCCTCATTATTCACGAACACATTTTAGAAGCTTTATGTTTTGTTCTATTTCTTTCTATTAAACAGTTTCTAGACTTTTCAAGTGTAAAGGGTCGTGACCCTACTCATGTTGGTTTCTAAGAATGTATTAAGAATGTCCATGTGAGACAAGTATACTTCCGCTGCAATGTTTTAAATGTTTAGTATGTTTTGAATCGTATGGTTTTAAATAAAAAAATTAATTTTGTACAATTTCTATTATCGATGCAATAAAATGAACTATGAGGCTTGTATGAGGTTCTTCGGAGTCTTGTATGATGTGTCACTTCTGGGGCATAGGCTCAGGTCGTGACAAACATGGTATCTGAGCAAAGATTTTAGAATGGTACATTTAGAATGTCGTCTCACAAGCCACGTCTAGTAGAGTCTTGTTCATCGGTGTGAGTTGCGACACATCTATGAGCAAGAGGCTATAGGACGTTAGGATGTTTCACTTTCTTCATATTCTTATGTCATGCCTTAGAGCTAGATCTATAGTTGTCATGTTCCTAACCCCTTTCCTTGTGTTTATAGGATATGAATACAAGAAGGAATAACGCTAGGAGGGTGGAAGGAGATCATGTGAATAGAGGAGTTCCTCCTCTAGAGAATCAAGCTCCTCAAGGTAATCAAGTTTCTCTAGGTGGTCAAGTTCCCCAAGATGAGGAAGTCCCTCTGGATCCTCCAGTTCCTATTGATGAAGGGGCTATGACTAATGTGGAGATAAGGACGGCTCTCCAAACCTTGACTCATGCTTTGACGGCTAAAGTGACTAGGGATGCTAGAGCTCATGAGAACCCTAATGAGAGAACTATGGCTTTGAGGCTAAGAGATTTCACTAGAATGAATCCTCCTAAGTTCTATGGCTCTCAAGTGGGTGAAGACCCTCAAGAGTTCTTAGATGAGGTTTATAAGATTGTAGATGCTGTGAGGGTGACTACTAGGGAGAAAGCGGAGTTGGCCGCTTCTCAATTGAAGGGTGTGGCACAAGTGTGGCATACTCAATGGAAGAGAAATAGGCCGAAAGAAGCGGGTGCTATAGGTTTGGAGGTGTTCAAGAGAGATTTCCTTGATAGATTCTTTCCTAGGGAGAAAATGGAAGCAAAGGTAGAAGAGTTTATCAACTTTCGTCAAGGAGGTATGGGTGTTGAGGAGTATTTTCTTAAGTTCACTGAGTTTTCTAAATATGCTCCTTCTATGGTTGCGGATCCTAGAGATGAAATGAGTAGGTTCGTGACGGGCGTGTCTAGCTTGGTGAGAAAAGAATGTCATGCAGATATGCTTCATGATAACATGGATATATCTCATATTATGGTGTATGCTAAGTAAATGGAGGATGAAAAGCTCCAAGAAATGAATAGGGAATTGAAAAGGTCTAGGTCCGATGATCAAGGTCAACCTAAGTTCAAAAAGAGGTCAACCAACCAAAATTCCTCCTATGATTCTTCTATGGTGAGCAAAGGTGGGGTGTCTAACCCTAAACCTAAAGGAGGAAGTGGAGGTGGTTCTTCTTATGATAGGCCTACATGTGCTAATTGTGGAAAATACCATTTGGGTAAGTGTCTCGCCGGTACGAATGGTTGCTTTGGGTGTGGAAAGAAGGGACATAATATGAGAGATTGTCCTACACTCATGGATAAGGGGAGAGAGGCCAAGCAAGTTTCTTATAGTGGCCCGGATCCTAATGCTCCCAAGAAAAATCGTTTCTATGTGCTTCAAGCTAAGGAGAGTAAGGAAAGTCATCCAGGTGAAGACACCGATAAGTGATGGTTTCCTTTAATTTAGAATGTGATGTTGAGGTTCTGTTGACACCCAATTTTGACTGACCTTTAACCCTTTTTGAGAATGATATTCAATTAAATATGTATTTTAAAATATATTTTGAGTTTACAATTTAGTCGATTTTGTCTAAAAATTATAATTTTAGTATGCACACTTTACAAAAATTATTGTAAATATTATTAAATTATTTTTTTATCGACATTTAAACTCAAAATAATTGTTTTATTCAAAATGTTTTAAAATATTGTAGAAAAAATATTTTTATACACATAGTATTTTAATCGGATAGCATTTCCTTAAATTTCCTCTTAATTATTTAATTTCTAGCCTATTCTATTCTAATTCATTTCAATTCTAGCCAATTCTATTCTAATTATCATTTCAATTATAGCCTTTGTTGATTTAAATTTTAGCCTATTCTTATTCCAAATTCAGATTCCAAGTGATTTAATCTCAACCGTCTATCCTTTAGGTAAAACCTAAGATCAAATCCTAGCCCTTCATCTCTTATTAAATCAATGGACGAGATTGATTCTTTTAGCCTTTCCTATTTTTAGTTCTAAAAGATCAAAACCCCAAAATTATTCACTCTTCCTCGCTCTCTAGCGTCGCTGCTCTCTCTTTTCTTCTCACTCGTCTTCTCCGATGAAAACCAGCAAGAAGCCGGCGAGATCCTAGGCGACCAACAGTCGCGGGTGACGAGAACAGAAATCGCCATCACCTGCTGGTGGCAGCCGTCCTTCTCTCCGTCTCTTCGTTGCTCTCATCTCTTCTCTTTTCTCGACGAGGCAGTACAACATCTGCAACCAGCAATGATAGTAAGCCACCGGCGAGGAACACCAGCAGCTAGCAGCTCCGGCGAAATCTTCTCCGTCTCCAACAACTTCGACCAATAGCTCAACGAATCGAGCACCAACAAGTTTCGAATAAAGGTTTCGATCAGGCAGTGGATTCCGGGGAAACCTTGAAGATCACGAGCTTATTAGATATGGATCTTAACAGATCCGTCCAGGTTAGTTAAATCTAATTCCTATGGCTGCTGTTTCAAAGCTTTGTTATTGTTCTTAACTGTGATTAGATGATTGTTTGAGATTTTGAGCATCATTTGTCTACTGCCTGTTTCGATGTTTTGATTTATATGAGTATTCCATATTTGTTGTTGATTCTTAGAAAGCATACCTAAGTTGTAAATTCTCTATTCGAAAGTATGTTTATTGTTCTTATTGTGATCTGTCCATTCTCAAGTCATGTCAAGTCATGATTTTTTGTTGATCTAGCAGTCACGTTGTAATTAGTGGCTTTCTTATAGGATTATTAATTTGTGAATCTCCTTGATTAAGCTCTCCATGGTAAAATCATGATTTAAATTTTAATTGATTGAGAATTGTGTTTGTTCTTCCTAAAATCATTATTTGTTTATCCTTAATTATTGAAATATAAGCTTCCAGTCAGTTTGTTTCCATGTGGAGATTCACCATAATTGATATATTTGTTACTTCAACCTTTTGATGTAAATCTTTATTTACTGGTAACTGATTTTATACTGATTGAATACCCTTAATAAATGTCTGTGAATACGCTAATGGCTCCTTAACTGACCTCTTTACCATACCTAAATTTGTGTAGACCCGGCATGTCTTTCGATATGGTAAGATTTGTTGGGTTTAGCAAGAAGTGAATGGGAAATAGAAAATAGAAAGTGGAAGAACCAATGAAAATGGGGGAACCAATTTTGGAGGGAAAATGAAAAGTTATTGCAAAAGTGCAAATGAAAGGT
>JAJOOO010023125.1:0-11883 GCA_029582685.1 Solanum piurae | reverse complement strand
ATATAAATAAAAGAGAACCTTAGGCCCGCCTACGTGGCGCTACCACAAACCAGGATTCTCTTTTAATTTATTTGTTTCCAAAATTAGCCTTCCCTTTCATGAAAAATTGTGACTTTTATTAAAAGTTGCAACTTTTACGAATAGTTGCGAGTTTTACAAAGAGTAGCGACTTTTATGAAGAGTTGCGACTTTTATGAAGAGTTTCGACTTTTATGAAGAGTTGCGACTTTTATGAAAAGTTGTGACTTTTATTAAAAGTTGTGACTTTTATTAAAAGTTGTGACCTTTTCGATAAGGCACAATAAACATTTATTAAAACAATGAAAATTCTGGACTTCTTCTTCTTCTGCACAATTAAATATTTGTGTACTTTATTCCTGTTGAGTGGCTCACTGACACCATTGTTTTTGTATCAATACACTGGTGAATACAATTGTTCTATCCTAAGAGGATCTATTCCTTTAAACCTCGAGTACTAGAAGTGGAGAATTTCCTTAAGGGGACAATATGCTTTCAGTGGGCTCAATTTTTTCCTTTCTATTTCATTATATTGTTACAGATCCTGGTATGTTTTTCACAGTCATTAATTTATGCTTATGTTATTAGTTGTTGTTTTTGAATACATGTTTTAAACTTTGTTGTTTATGTTTATGCTTTTGATCATTATGTTGAAGTAAAGATATGTTAATCAAGAGTTTGATGTAATCATTAGACTATTGGTGTCATGTTTATTAGAATTCTTAAACTTGTAAAATAAATGACTTTGATCGTTATAGAGTTTTTAGTGTCTAAAAGATCTACGGGATGTCCAAGAAGGGACTTTTGAGTGTTCAGAAGTTATGGTGGTTCCACACTACCTTGGAGTTTTAGTTATTCAACTTTCTATCTTATCGAGACATTCAATCGATTAATGACATCCAAAAAATAAAGGAATGTAGTGGGATGGTAAGTATTGTACTCAACCTTAATCAAAAGTTTGAGGTTTAAATGTTGGATTGCAGCCAATGAATTACCCCTCAAAGTAGGATGAATCCATATTAATCAAATATTAATGAAATAATTATCTCCTTATAAACATTAGATTAAACGTCGCAAAAAAAAAGTTTTACCCATATTGATTGAAAGATAAAGAACAAAATATGTCTTTTGGCTATCAAAGTAGTCTCATCGACTGCGAATGATTTTGAACAGGGACTTGCCAGGAAATCATTTAATCCAAATTGTTTGAGCGACATACGTTATTTCATTGAACTCCAAGAGATGTGTTTTTAACATTTAATTAACTTATCAAGTACACAACTAATTATATAAGATGTATAATATTTTGATTATGTATGTAAAGGCCTTGAATAGGAGAAAAACTCTCGCAATTGATGAATTAAATGGTTGTACCACTTTTTGAAAATACAAATATAGACAATGAAACAATTACATATCTTTTCTAAAGACTATGGTGATGAATAACTATAGTAAAATGAAGAATTAATAACAAAATGCATAAACACTTGGAATAAAATCTTTTTGGTTTTAAGATTAAAAAAATATTTCATTTCATCTTTGGATAAAATATTCTGGACAATTTTGTGTAGGGTTGTACCCACTCGAAAACACTTATATTATCAAATGTTCAGAAGTAGATTATTGACGTAGTTTATCACCACGTGAAGCGCATGCAATTTACCTAGTTAAAGTATCAATAGTAAGAAGAAGACAATAAAAGTACACATTTTTGTTCAATTTTGCATATTTTAAGTTTTTTTTTTTTTCATATATTATTGAAACAACCCGGGAATCTCCCGCCCAAAATCAACTAGCACCTGTAGCAAATAGAAGTTTTTTTGGGTTGTAAGTTGGTGAAATTGAAGTTTTGGAAGCTTTCTAATATTTGTGGGTTTTTCTTCAAAAGAGGTAAAATTATTCGACAAAAACTACTCTCTCGTTTATTTTTACTTGTTTAATATTGACTTGACACATCTGTTAAAAAAATTCAATAGAATGACAATTTAAATATAATAAATTCAATTTTTACCCCTTTTTCCGAGCAACTCCCTCTTATAATCACTATATAGTTAATAACAAGGTAAATTATGAACTAAGTAATAAATAATACATTGATTTTCTAAACTGGACAAGTAATAGTAGACGGAAGGAGTATTTGAATTTGATAGTAGTGTATCAAAGAATTCCACGTTTCTCCTTTGTTGAGTTTTGAATTTGAGATCTCATGATTCTGAATGCACTTCATTAACCATTAGGTCACATATTTAGTGATGTTAGTTAGCTCCTCTTAAATGCTTCAGACTCTCTTAATAAATATCATTAGCTCATCATATGTATTTGTATCTCTGATGTACAGGCAAAATCCAAAGCTAATATGAAGTCTAATGTGTATATACATGAGGTATTTTTGATAATGAATATCTATATGATAACATTCTGTTTACTTTGAAGCTGTGTTGGTCGGACTCTTCAAAAATGTCAACGGGTATGTGTTGGATTCTCCAAAAATAGTGTATTTTTGGAGAATCGGACAGGGGTGCAGCATAAAATATGAAGAGTCCGTACAACTTAGCTTTGAAATAGTTGTGTAATACAAACTTTATCAGTGTCCACTATGTTGTTTAAGTTATCTACCCAGGCACTACTATAATTGATACCCTTACATAATGGGAAAGATCAACCAATAGGAGCTGAGTTGAGCTTTGCTCGATTGAGGAGTAGTCTCCGATCCTTTATTTTCTTTTGGTGTAGCTATGTAGTTCCTATTTTATATAGAGGATTGGGTGTCTTGAGAATTATATTTTGTAGGTTTCTCCTTTTTTGGTACGGCCAAGTTGACCTTGTTAGTATCAATGAAATCTCTTACTTGATTAAAAAAAAAGAACAAACAGATTAAGAGTATATTTGAGTTAGCTGATTGAAAATAGTTGATAAGCACTTTTAAGTGCTAAAATTAATTTTATAAATAAGTAGTTATGTGTTTTAACCCTTTTCATGTTTGGCGATACTAACTTAAAAATCACGAGGCAAAATATGATAGTTCTAATTAGTGTCATTATCCAAATCTCATATACTTGACCAACACTTGGAGACTTAATTAACTTATTCTTGAAAGGCAGTTTGGTGCACAAGGCATCCTGTGTTCATGCCTACGTCCCTAATGCAAGTATTTTGAAGCTGATTAAGCCTATTCTTAGGACTAATGATTTCAATTTAAGAGGAGAGATTCTTTTCTCAAACTAATGAATGATAGTTTAGGTGTGTTTCTCACACTTCTAATAATTTAGGTATGAAACTAAAAAAATGGATAATTTAGGTGTGTTTTTGAAACTAATGAATGATAGTTTAGGTGTGTTTCTCACACTTCTAATAATTTAGGTATGAAACTAAAAAAAGGGATAATTTAGGTGTGTTTTTGAAACTAATGAGTGATAGTTTAGGTGTGTTTCTCACACTCCCAATATAATTTAGGTATGAAACTCAAAAAAAAAAAAAGATAGTTTAGGCGTGTTTTTGATACTCAACTCTTTTAAAAATGATGTTGTCCTTTTCTTTTCTACGACTTCCAACTATACAAAAATAAGACAAACGTGGTAATGAAATGATCTACATTTGCAAGAATTAGTCTCCACTAGCGTCATTCTTCGAACGAAACATCTCTACCACCATCTTCAGTACTTATCCTTATTTCTAGAAAAATTTAGAAAGTAGAAAATGTCTATTGTCTTGTTAAATACTATAAGACATTTGTAGTTTCTGCTAACACACCTTTCATAAATAAAGCTTAATTATGGAAGAGACTTTGTCAAGATAAAGTAATGCCTATTTAAGACACCTAAGGTTTTCATAAATACACAGTATTATCTCCAAAAACACATACTAGAACTGTCAATGTGCTTTATCAAGAACAAATTAATCTGCTTTTTTAGTGCTTCACAGTTCTAGAACATATTCATGATATGGTAGGCCCAATTAAGCACTACAATGAGCTGTGGAAAAGTGAGCTTTTCATTTGATTTTTCAGTCCCCTTCCCCCTTTCTACACCCTTAAATACCCTTCCTTTCTTGCCTCAATTATTCAATTGAAACCAGACTCCACTATGAAGTCTTTGCCATCTTGTTGGGTGAAAAATTATACTTTTGAAAAATAGAAAAAAGGACAGTTTTATCTTTTGATTCTTTTTTTTTCTATTGCTGTCAGCTGTAGACTGTAGAAAACTATAGTTGTACCAATTACAAGCAAAAGAGATAGAGGCAGAGAAGTCGCTGATCATTCTTGTTTGCAAATTGCTTTTATCATTCAACAGGTGAAATAATGTACTTAGTAGAGACTATTTGAAGTTAGAAACATTAATAGTCTCTAAATTCTTAAAATCATTTTTGTGGTTTCCTGTTCTGCTTTGCAGGTTTGAGAAATGGAGATTGGCTTAGCAGTTGGTGGTGCATTTCTCTCTTCAGCTTTGAATGTTCTCTTTGATAGGCTTGCTCTTCAGGGTGATCTGTTCAACATGTTTCAGAAGCATAAGCATCATGTTCGGCTCTTAAAGAAGCTGAGGATGACTTTGCTTGGCCTGCAGGCTGTGGTAAGTGATGCACAGAATAAGCAAGCATCAAATCCATACGTGAGTCAGTGGCTTAATGAGATTCAAGATGCTGTGGACGGTGCTGAGAACTTAATAGAAGAAGTCAATTTTGAAGCTTTGAGACTTAAGGTGGAAGGTCAGCATCAAAATTTTGCAAACACAATAAGCAACCAGCAGGTAAGTGACCTCAACCGGTGCTTGAGTGATGATTTTTTTACTAACATAAAGGAGAAGTTGGAAGACACCATTGAAACATTGGAAGAGCTGGAAAAGCAAATTGGTCGCCTTGGCCTAAGGGAATATCTTGATTCGGGTAAACAAGATAACAGAAGACCTTCAACTTCTTTGGTTGATGAATCTGATATCTTAGGTAGACAGAATGAAATAGAGGAATTGATTGATCGTTTATTGTCTGATGATGCCAATGGAAAAAATCTCTCTGTAGTTCCTGTTGTTGGAATGGGGGGCGTGGGCAAGACAACACTTGCTAAAGCTGTTTACAATGATGAGAAGGTAAAAGACCATTTTGGTTTAAAAGCTTGGATTTGTGTGTCTGAACCATATGATGCTGTCAGAATAACAAAAGAGCTACTTCAAGAAATTAGCTCATCTGACTGTACGGTTAATAGCAATCTTAATCAGCTTCAGATCAAATTGAAGGAAAGCTTAAAAGGAAAAAAGTTTCTTATTGTTTTAGATGATGTCTGGAATGAAAACTATGATGAGTGGGATGACTTGAGAAACATTTTTGTTCAAGGAGATATAGGAAGTAAGATCATTGTGACGACACGCAAGGAGAGTGTTGCCTTGATGATGGGTTGTGGGGCAGTCAACGTGGGGACTCTGTCTAGTGAAGTCTCTTGGGTTTTATTCAAACGACATTCATTAGAAAACAGGGGTCCTGAGGAACATCCAGAACTTGAAGAGGTTGGAAAACAAATTGCACACAAGTGCAAAGGATTGCCATTAGCTCTAAAGGCACTTGCTGGCATTTTACGCTCCAAATCAGATTTGAATGAGTGGAGAGACATATTAAGAAGTGAAATATGGGAACTGCCAAGTCATTTGAATGGTATCTTACCAGCATTGATGTTGAGCTATAAAGATCTTCCAGCACACTTGAAGCGGTGTTTTGCTTTTTGTGCAATATATCCCAAAGATTATATGTTTTGCAAAGAACAAGTTATTCACCTATGGATTGCTAATGGTCTTGTACCGCAGTTGGATTCAGGTAATCAATACTTTCTTGAGTTGAGATCAAGATCATTGTTTGAAAGAATCCCAGAGTCTTCTAAATGGAATTCAGAGGAATTCTTAATGCATGACCTTGTCAACGATTTGGCCCAAATTGCATCTTCAAATCTTTGTATTAGGTTGGAAGAGAACCAAGGATCTCATATGTTGGAACAAAGTCGACACATTTCTTATTCAACAGGAGAAGGTGACTTCGAGAAATTGAAACCACTCTTCAAATCAGAGCAGCTGAGGACATTGCTTCCAATCAGTATCCAGCGGGATTACCTATTTAAGCTAAGCAAGAGGGTGCTGCATAATGTATTGCCAAGACTAACATCCTTAAGGGCATTATCGTTGTCACCTTATAAGATTGTGGAGTTGCCAAATGACTTGTTTATCAAATTAAAGCTCCTCAGATTTTTGGATATTTCTCGGACAAAGATTAAAAAGTTGCCAGATTCCATTTGTGTATTGTATAACTTAGAGATACTTCTCTTGTCATCTTGTGATGATCTTGAGGAGCTACCACTGCAGATGGAAAAGTTGATCAACTTGCATTATCTTGACATAAGCAACACTTCTCGCTTGAAGATGCCGCTACATCTGAGCAAGTTGAAAAGCCTCCATGTGCTAGTGGGAGCTAAGTTTCTTCTAGGTGGCCGTGGTGGTTCGAGAATGGATGATTTGGGTGAAGTACATAACTTGTATGGATCTCTATCAATTCTAGAGTTGCAAAATGTGGTTGATAGATGGGAAGCTCTGAAGGCAAAAATGAAGGAGAAGAATCATGTTGAGATGTTATCATTGGAGTGGAGCAGAAGTATTGCTGACAATTCTAAAAATGAAAAGGACATACTTGATGGGCTACAACCAAATACAAACATAAATGAACTCCAAATCGGTGGATATAGAGGAACAAAATTCCCAAATTGGCTAGCTGATCAATCGTTTCTTAAGCTAGTACAATTGTCTCTTAGCAACTGCAAGGACTGTGATTCCTTGCCAGCACTGGGACAACTACCTTCTTTGAAATTCCTTGCCATTAGAAGGATGCGTCGAATAATAGAGGTGACTGAAGAATTCTATGGTAGTTTGTCTTCCAAAAAGCCATTTAACTCTCTTGAGAAGCTTGAATTTGCAGAGATGCCGGAGTGGAAGCGGTGGCATGTACTAGGGAATGGAGAGTTCCCTGCACTTAAGATCCTTTCAGTTGAAGATTGCCCCAAGTTGATTGAGAAGTTCCCCGAAAATCTTTCTTCTCTGACAGGATTGAGAATTTCAAAATGCCCTGAACTCAGCTTGGAGACACCTATCCAACTTTCAACTTTAAAAATATTTGAAGTTATTAGTTCTCCTAAGGTTGGAGTTCTTTTTTATGACACTGAGCTATTTACATCCCAACTTCAGGAAATGAAACATATTGTTGAATTGTTTTTTACTGATTGTAACTCGCTTACCTCCTTACCTATTAGCATTCTGCCAAGTACCTTGAAGAGAATACACATATATCAGTGCGAGAAACTGAAATTGGAGACTCCAGTTGGTGAGATGATTACTAATAACATGTTTCTCGAGGAGTTGAAACTGGATGGATGTGACTCCATAGATGATATATCACCTGAGTTGGTCCCAAGAGTAGGCACTTTGATAGTTGGGCGTTGCCACAGCCTTGCTAGACTTTTGATTCCTACTGAGACCAAAAGTCTCACTATCTGGTCTTGTGAGAATCTTGAAATACTTTCAGTGGCATGTGGGGCTCGGATGACGTCGTTGCGTTTTTTGAATATTGAAAACTGTGAGAAGCTGAAGTGGCTGCCTGAATGCATGCAGGAACTCCTTCCATCTCTTAATACGCTGGAACTCTTTAATTGTCCAGAAATGATGTCCTTTCCTGAAGGAGGATTGCCCTTTAATTTACAAGTCCTTTTAATCTGGAATTGCAAGAAACTGGTGAATGGCCGAAAGAATTGGCGTTTACAGAGGCTCCCCTGTCTTAGAGAGTTAAGGATCGAACACGATGGCAGTGATGAACAGATTCTTGCTGGTGAGAATTGGGAGTTGCCTTGCTCTATTCAACGTCTTTACATATCTAATCTGAAAACTTTAAGCAGCCAAGTTCTCAAAAGCCTCACCTCTCTTGCATATCTAGATACTTACTATTTACCTCAAATTCAGTCACTGCTGGAAGAAGGGCTTCCCTCATCTCTTTATGAGCTACGTTTAGATGACCATCATGAGTTTCTTTCACTACCGACTGAAGGTCTTCAACACCTCACTTCGCTTCGACGTCTAGAGATCAGGCACTGCAATCAACTCCAATCTCTTTCAGAATCAACTCTGCCCTCCTCCCTCTCTGAGCTGACCATCGGGTATTGCCCTAATCTCCAGTCCCTTCCAGTAAAAGGGATGCCCTCTTCCCTCTCTAAACTACATATTTACAACTGCCCGTTGCTCAAACCACTACTAGAATGTGGCAAGGGGGAGTACTGGCAAAAAATTGCTCATATCTCCACCATAGAGATCGATTGGAAATACTTGTAATGATTAAAAGGAATGGTGCTCTCACAAATGTAAGTTTTTATTTTCCCTCAGAAGCTTTTTATTTTTGTTTACTTCCCTTTGGTTTTTTGTTAATTCTTTTCCTTTCTTAAATCTTGTGGAGCAGTATGGATCCTCCATTGCTTTAATCACGTCTAGTTTGATAAGGGGGATTTCTGGCAAAAATTGCTCATATTTCCACCATAATGTTTATTGGGAGTACCTGTAATGATTAAAACGAGTGGTGCTCCAATAGATGTAAGTTATTCTATTTTTTTAGTATCTTTCTCTTTGCTTGTTTGTTATTAAATCTTTTTGATCAGTGTGTAGCATGAGTAGCATCTATTGCCTCTGTGAAGTTGAGGAAGCATCTAAAGTTCAGGATGAAATCTTTATATTTGCACTGAAACATTGGAAAATAAATCTAGTATAGGTAGGAATTGAGATAATTTGCTCCAGAAAGTTGATATTTTAATATATGTCAGCAAGATGTTTATTGCCTTTGGAGATTCATCTCAAGCGCAATTATCGCACTTTGATCAAGCTCAATATTGAACTTCAATGGTGGATTTGGTGCGTTCTTGAGAAAACATGAGAAGGAGTAACCAACTCCATTATTTGGAGAATCAATCTGGGAAATGAACTCATTACTTCATTTCATTTCTGATGTGTGATATATATGTACAAGTGAAAGGAGTGCCAGCTGGAAACAGCTAATCTATTCTATTATTACCTTCCTAACAAACTTCTAACCAAAAAAGCCCATTCCTAATCCTAACAGTTAATAACAACTAACTACTGTTCAGCATGTGTAGATAAAATATCTAAGCTAATCGTTAATACAATTTATACATTCTTGTTATTTATCTCTCACTCTTCATCATACTTGACTATTATACTATAAGCTTATGTTCTCCCTCAAGCCTTGTAGACTGGAATATTATTCGCCATCATGAAAGTTGTTCCACATTTTTCATCTCTTCTACAGAGATGAAGGGTCCAAAAAACGTCACCTCACTTTCTCAATCAGGTAGCCAAGACATTGAAAAGAGTTACTTCAATGCACTTCATTGACCAGTAGGCCACATATTGAGTGATTTTAGTTACCTCCTCTGATATGTTTCAGACTCGTTAGATAAATGTTATTAGCTCATCATATGTACTTATATCTCTGATGTACAGTCAAAATCCAAGGCCAATATGATGCCTAATGTGTATACATGTGGTATTTTTGATAATGAATATCTAAATGATAACATTCTGTTTGCTTTGAAGTAATCCAAACTTTTTCAGTGTCCACTATGTTGTTTGAGTTATCTAGCCCAAATTGAGGCACTATGATACCCTTACATAATCCTTCTGCAAGGATATTTCAGTGTTGGTGAACTCATTGCTATATTTTCCTTGCTCTTTTCTTTTCTCTGTTCCCATTCACGGAGTTGATAGAAAGCAAATCTAAAAGGAAGTCAGGATCATGAACGCTCAAGAATCTAGAAAAAAGGTTAAGCAGAAAGATCAACCTGCTGAAAATGGGAAAGACCAACCGATAGAAATTGGAACGAAGATGTACAAGCTAGAGAAAACTATCAAGGGGAGGATAGTGTTAATGATTAAGGATATTTTTGCACAGATTAGAAGGATTAGGAAGTTGGTCTATTTCCATTTTATGTTCCTCATCAACACTGAAATCTGTAATACTGTCTTCGTAGATGTTGGGTGGTAGTTGAGTTATGACTTATGGAGGAGCAAAAATGAAAATAGTCATGAATCTTCTATAGATTGACAAAGGAAATTAAACTAGAACAAAGCCTACTGTTATTTTAATTTCATTGTCCATGTAGTTTTTTTTTTTTGTGTGTTATTTTTATGTTTCTTCAATTGTCTTTCTTCAATGAAACGGTGCACTTCAATTTGCACTGATACTTGCTCTCTTCTAGCTCTGTGATTCCTCTTCTAGCTGATCTGTAATAAACCTATATGATCATTTTATGGGAGTAAAACCGTATGTCATTATGGAAGCATTTTTACTCTCTTGCTCCACTATTCAGTGAAATCTGATATACGTATGTCTGTTGCAAGTTATCAATTAGCAATTACAGAAATTGTTGAGTATGGAGGTAGATATGATGCTGGAATGAACCTAAACAAGAAAAAGGAAAAAAAGATGCCTTTACTCAATTTTTTGAACTCTTCTTTCTCCAAAAAATAAAATAAAATCTTTGTACACTTTCTCTGTACATCTATGAACATCAATATATATCGGTTAATTTGATGAATGTTTCAGCTTCAGGAAGGCTTTGGAGACAAACTGAGATGGAAACTAGGAATCGCTTCCATGTATGTTTCTCGTAGGCTCTCCAACAAGGCAAGGTTCTAATCTAGGAGTAAAGAGCAGCTGAAAGCGTCTGCATCAAGGTTATATTCAGTTGTTCTTATAACTACCCATATTGGGTGGAGACAGGTTTTTCCCCAACTAAATATGGCACTATTGCATTATTAAACTTATCGGAAACAACCTCTCTATCTCTACGAGGTAGGAGTAAAGTCTATGTATACTCTACCCTCCTCACTTGTGGGATTACACATGGTATGTTGTTGTTGTTGGTTCTCCCTTCTTCAGTTCTTGCTTCAGTATAAGGGAAATAAAAGCTTTTTCTTAGTCTATGGTTTGTAGTTTTAGCAAAATTGCACATTGCTAACCATTTTCGATAAAACAACAATGTATTGTACCTTTTTGGGGTTGATACTACCAGGTTGGAGTTGTGCATGTTTCTTGCTTTTCGTAATTTTTTGCTTTGCCATTTTTAGTGAAGATATGAGAATCTCCAGAACAATAATAGCCTCCACTAGTGGCGGTCCAATTTTTTGGGATAGTGCTGAATAAGTCTCCAATCAATTGTAGACGGGTAAGAAAATGGATTTGCCTCTTTCATTTAGTGTTCATTGTTGAATCGGACGTGTTGTACATGGACCCAAATAGAGACAAGGTTTGGGTGTTTAGTTAGGACGGGTTGGTTGATTGATTTGGTGAGAATTGAATAGGATCATTTACTTTTGGCACAACTTGTGCTGTCTTATGTGACCCCATGTTGTAGTCCATTCCCTTTATATATAGATACACAATACACCAACCTTTAAATTTAATATATGTATATATAGACATAGAACACCAACCTTTAAAACTAGCAAAAAACTTTAAACAAAACTTATATCTTTCTCCTTTTTCTTTTTTTTTTAAAGAAAAGTGAGTTCTATGTGAAATTATGGTCAAATTTGGACTACCATACTATATTTTTTTTAAGTCATCACATGCAGGTGTACCATTTCTTATTTCAAGGTGAGGTGGATGAGAAAACCTATACTCTCTTCGTTCATTTTTATTTGTTCGCATTTGACTTAATATATTTATATATAATAACTTTATTATATTTTTTAAGTCATCACATGCAGGTGTACCATTTCTTATTTCAAGGTGAGGTGGATGAGAAAACCTATACTCTCTTCGTTCATTTTTATTTGTTCGCAT
>JAJOOO010023124.1:0-18551 GCA_029582685.1 Solanum piurae | reverse complement strand
TGTTGACTCTCATCTACGGTCAGACCTACGGACCGTAGATCGATTGACGGTCCGTGCTGGTCGACCGTAGTTTGTGTCAGAGGCTGGGCAAAGGAGGTCTCGATCCACGGCCACAGACCACGGTCCGTGGTCTGATCTACGGACCGTAGGTCTGTCCGTGAGTCGGGACTTAGCCGATTTTCTGACTGAGTTCTGGGGAGGGGCTGCAGTGGTAAACCACGGACCACCAGCACGGACCGTGGTTTGATCTACGGTCCGTGGATGGTGACCGTAAGTTGCACCTGCAACTTCTCAAAATCTGCATTTTTGGTCTATCTAGGATACGGGGTGTTACAAACATGATGTACTTCTTATGTTTATAGATTATTCCTTATGTTGACTAATGCTTATATTATGTCTATGTTGGAGATTATGCTTTCTAATATATTGTCATGCTCTCATGGTGTTATATTAGCTATCATATTTAGTACATTTTGTACTAATGCATACTCTTGCCTACATTCTTATCAAATGTAGGGTCCAACGATATTGAGTTCCATCCCCGTGGTTAGGTGCTTAGTATAGCAAGGATTGAAGACTTGGTGAGTCCTCATAGCATCGAGGATTTGATCACCTTTCTTTTATGTCTTTCTTTTATGTTTAGAACTATTGTATGGGCTGTGTCCCAAGATTTAATCAAAGTTGTATTAGATGGTTTGAGACAAGTGTAATAGACTTCCATTTTGCTTTTATAAAAGACTTTGATTTTATGGAAAATGTTTTAAAATTTCTGCACTTTTCTATTATCTTATGTTATGATATACTAAGGGGCTTATATGAGACTTCTCAGAGTCTTGTACACCTTGATACATCTAGGGGTAACCCTGGGTCGTGACACTTGTGCTCTGAATACCAATTTTGTCACAACCCAAAGTATACCCTAGGCGTAACATGGCATATAGGACCTTGAGAGGCCCTACACAAGCCACTTAGAATACACCATACAAGATAATAGAAATAAAGAGTTCAAAAGAAACAATCTTATATCTTAACAGAGTTTCACAAAGGAGGAAGTATAACATTGTCTCACAAGACATCTATTACATCAAATGGAAGTGGTTGGGATGTATACAAATGCGTAGACCGG
The DNA here is from genome assembly GCA_029582685.1 of Solanum piurae. Taxonomy (NCBI): domain Eukaryota; kingdom Viridiplantae; phylum Streptophyta; class Magnoliopsida; order Solanales; family Solanaceae; genus Solanum; species Solanum piurae. Next base: position 17,425 of record JAJOOO010023124.1, on the reverse strand, counting down.
CTTCACTAAGGCCTCATTTATTTGCACTTAATGGAGGTCTGAATCTGAATAGTTCAAACATTGGGCCATTAAGTGCATTTTTTTTAAAAAAATAATCACTTTATGGGTCTAAAAGCATCTGATTCGTTCAGATCTATGAGAGGGTTTTATTTCTATTCAGACTCTTCTTATAACGTTAATTTATTTCCCCGTAAAGCTCAACATCCTTATGTTTTCTCTCTCTATATGTTACCCCTCTCTTCCACTCTCTCCATTATCAGCATACATCATTATTTTTTCTCTTATATGTGTTGCCCTCTCTCCCCCTCTCTCCATTATCAGCGTCTGCATTCTCTATTTCAAATGGGTGTTGAATTTTTTTCCTCTTGAACAGGTAAGTTTTCAAAAAAACTTTCTAAAAGTACTTTGTTTATTAATTTGTATATTCAAAATATTCTTGGTATTATTGTTTGCTTCTCAAGAACTCTAAAATTTTACTTGCAATTTTAGATTTTGTTTATAAAATTAGTAGTCTTGTGTGATTATTCGATAATACAGGGTCTGTGCTAGTTTTATGGAATAAGATTAAACGAATAAGTTTTTTTCTTTCAATTCATTTATTACATGATGGTTGATGGCATGTTGGGATATGGTACACCCTAAGAAAGGGATACTTTTTGATAATTCCTATAAAATTAGTAGCCTAACACCATATTATAACAAGAGGCTTTGAATATTTACAGACATGCAAAAAAATATTATTAATTTAGGGTTGTCTTATTTTAATCTTATATACTACTTGTTTTTTGTTTATATTCTCAAAACGCACTTAGCATTTTAGTTAATAAGAGTTTAGACAATTTTTTTATTTGCCTTTTTTATTCTTACATGTTTATTAGATTTATGCCAAGAACGTCTCAATAAAATTAATAGATTAATGTATATTTTGTTTAATAATGTATGTTTAGTTTGGTTACTTTTTTATAGATTAATGTATGTTTTGTTTAATAATATAATTTTTTATTTGCAGTCCAAGAGTTTAAATATTTTATCAAACTCAAAACTATTTATTTAAAAATATTAAATTTTAATCACATAATAATTTTTTTGTTTAAATTAATTTTTTAATATTTTATTAATATATCCAGTGTATTTACAAAGCTTCTATTTTTCCATATCCTACTTTTCCAGTACACTTCTCCTTGTTGCTAAATAACCAATTTATTGGCACAATCGGGTCCATATATACCAAGCTCAGAGGCCTCTGAACTAGGGATTGTGTCACTCGACTAGTAAGCACTAGTTACTGTAATAGTTAGTTACAGTAATAGTTACTGTTTTAGAGTATTAGTAGAAGACTCACATTATTGTGTAGGATTATAAGTAGCAGTTAGTTTCCTAAAGTTTAGTTGTAGGTTGTTCTTATCTGTTGCATTTAAAGCTTGGATACTAAATGAATAATATCATCTTTCAAATACTTTTGTCCATCTGATTTTATAAGGTATCAAAGCCATCACAACCTCTCACGAGTCAAATCATTTCTTCTTCTTTTTTTCCCATCTATGGCTGCATCTGGAGAAACAATCCCTTCAATTGTTACTTCTGGAATGTTACTACTACAAACAACAGTGCTTATGTTGATTCACCTAATTATTCATGTGGTACAATTCAATCCTTCATCTCAGTTACCTATCAAACTACAAGATAACCTCAACTTGGAAAGCCAAACTTGTGATGCTACTCAATGACCGTCCACTCAATGGATCAAAACCAGCACCACCAGTGAACGTTACCCAAGATCCTTATGATGCCTAATCCAAGATATCAAGTCTAGCTATCTCAGGACCAACTGATAGAACAATCAATGATGGCATCTATTTATCCTACCATTGCGTCAATTGTCACCAAGCTCAATCTGTTCAAAAAGTCTGGGAACTTCTTCACGTGGCTTACCCATGTAAGTGTTACACACATATTTAGCTTGTGAGACTAATTGCAAAATATTAAGAAAGCTTCTAAATCTGTTACAAAATACTTAGAAGAGGTTTTCTCTCTCTCTCATGCGCTCAAATTTGTTGGTTCACCAATAACAGATGATGAACTTATTGTTATGAATATAAGTGGACTGTGCCCGAGTACTGTGAAATCTCTACTTCTATAAAAGCAAGGGATTCTTGCTTGATTTTTGAAGAGTTATTTCACAAGGTCACAGATAATGAGATTTTTCTCAAGAACCAAGATCTTGAGAAGTCATCTTTCATTATCATAGTTGTTGTAGCACATAAGACAAACATGCCACCCCAATCTAATAGGAACAATCGTTGCTTCAAAAATCAACAATGTAAACAACCTGTGACTAAACAGTCCAACTTTAACCATTAGCGAAATTGGCGATTGATTTCAAGACAATATGTGTAACATCTCGCAAATTGGAATAACTAGGAAAGAGTCAAAAGGTGGGGAAAGAATCATTTTTGGAAAGTATATGAAAATCTGGAAAATTGTGAAGTATGTTAGTTGAGTTTTTGGTCAACTTCAAAGGGTCATAACTCCTAGATCATGAGTAGTTAAGTGTATTTCCAGATATGGTTGGAAAGCTCTTGGAATAACCTTTCCAACGCCGCTGAGTTCGCACGATTCCGAGTTCGTATGAGTGAGTTATGCCCTTTGGAAGTTGGGCTGTTTGAATAAGGAAAGTCTAATCCGGACTTTTGAAGGGTAATTTAGTCCTTTCGTTACCTAATTATTCTAATTCATTTTTAGGAGTTAATTGGGGGTAAAATCAGATTTTAGTCAGTTTATAAAAGTTGAAGTTTCATGCTAGGGCTTAGAGAAAAGAGAAAAGAGGAGAAGGGAGAAGAGAAATCAAGATTCGTCAAGATCGTCTAGTTTAACTTGTGGATTTCGTCAAGGGGTGATCCCTACGAGGTATGTGAGATCACATAGCGTTGGGTTAGTTCACCCATGCGCCAACCATGATTCCATTCAGCGAAATTAAGTCTTTGAAAGTTTAGAAATTGGGTTCTTGATGAACATTGTTGAAAGTTTCGTTTGAATTTCTTGTGGATTGTGTTGTTGGAGTTTCTTGCGATTTGATTCATTTTTTCGGGTCTAATTTCGGTTTGAATCTATCATATATTGAGGGTATAAATGATTCTAAGTGTTTGGGGAAGGAACCATTGAAGTTTAGAGGATTTAGAGATGAAAAACGGAGAAAAAAAGTCGTCAAACACCTGGGGATAGGGATGGGGCGTCGCGCCAGCCAGCGCCCCAAAAAGGGTCTCTGAATCTTCACCCTTGGGGTGCCGCGCCAGCCAGCACACTTCAGACCCATCCCTGAATGTTGCGGGCTGGCGCCCCGCGCCTCTCAGAGCGCCAGGGACACTAGTTCTCCCCATTCGTTCCCCATCTTTTCGTACTTGTTCCTTAGCAATGTACCTATGTTTCTTAGTTGATTCCAACACTCTTAGGTACATCTAAACATCATGAAATCATCCATAAACATGAGATCATGAACCTTGAATTCATAATCCAATTCAAGGAAAGTTAGGATCAAAGTCAAGAGAAGTTAAGAGTCAAGTCTAGAAGTTAAGAAGCAAGTCAAGAGAAGTTTATAAAGTTTTTCTGAAGTCTTTCACAAACGTTTTAACTTTGTTTTAAGACTCAAGTTTCAAGTTAAGCAAAGAGTAAAAAGTTGAGTTCATTTCTCAAAAATCTATAAGGGAACTAAGTATTCCCAAGAGTTTTAAATGTTTTCACATTTGAATAAGAAAGAGAAACATCGATTTCCAAGAGAGCTTTTAAGTTAAAGTTTTGAGTAATTATCTCAAACAAAAGAAAGAAGTTATGATTTTAAACCATATGAGCTAAGTATATTTGGGAGTAGTATTGAGCACCGATATGGGGATGCACGTTCATATTAACTCAAGTCTCCATAAACCATGTAGCTATCATGGGTAGTAAAGGATCATACTTTTTAGATGACTCTTTAAGATGTTTTTAGCATAGACTAGTGCATCCACTTAGTTAAGCGTTCTATATGACGACAAAGTATAGGACAGTTCTGGCAGCGTGGGAAAGACGTTGTATCACCACTTAGGCTCATAGTGGTGGTTGTCGGTTAGAGAATCTCCCACAGAAACTATATTACTTTATTATATGAGTAAAGTTGAGTTTGTTATTGCATTTTCTTTAACGAACTAAGTATTCTTCTACTATTTTAAAGGCTTTATATATATTGCATGTGTTTTATTGCTTATATTGAGTTAAGTTATCCAGGAGTTGAGTAAAGCCAAGGTAAGTGTTTCTTTCAGATTCTTTTCAAGCTTAAGTTATGTTTAGCATTCCAACTCGCATACTCGTACATTCAATGTACTGATGCCAGTTGGCCTGCATCTTATTATGATGTAGACGCAGGTAATTAGGATCAACATCCAGCGCCTCGTTGATCCAGTTGAGCACTCAGAGTCACTTGGTGAGCCGCTTAGCTTTCCGGAGGACCCTTTTTATTGTTGTACAATATTTAGTTCATTAGGATGTCGTAGGTCTTGTCCCGACATCCATCTCAGTTATTAGAGGCTTCATAGTTAGACAGTCAGTTAGTTCATTTGTCTTTATCTTGTTATTGACTTATGTTCAGTTTTGAGTTGCCACTTTGGCTAAGTTAAATGTTTATTTCTAAAACATTTTGAGTTTAGTTTGAGACAGTTGAGTTATCTTGCATTTGAGTTCTTTTCTTAATGCTTAAAGTCTTCCACTGAGTAAGTAAGTCAGACCAAGGGTTCGCTTGGGACCAACAATGGTTCTCGAGTGCCGATCTGCTCAGGGTGTAGGCTCGGGGGGTGACAATATGTTCGATAGCGGGACCGTTTCATTTTTGTAGGCTGGTCTAAACTATTACTCTATTCTTGTGCCTATTTCGTTATAGGAGGTTGGTTTATAGGTATTGTGACAAAAATTGGTCACACTGCATATGTATGCAATTCCAAATCGAACAACCATTTTGAAGCCAAGGCCAACTTTGCTTTTCCCTAGGTTCTAGATTCTAGTGCAACTCATCATGTCACCACAAAACCTCACAATCTTGAGGAGTATACATGCAATGAGTGCATATCCATGGCTAATGGTAAAACCACTCCCATTACTCATACTGGTTCAACTCTTATACAAACATCTAACTTTCCTTTTAGGCTTTCTAACACTCTATGTGCTTCATCAATTAATTTTTTTTATCTCTGTAGCCAACTTTTGTCAAAATAATCTAACATTTGTTGAATTTTCTTCTTTTACTTTTCTTATGAAGGACCTGCATACCCAGAAGTCATAGGTAAAAGGTCGGAATGAGAATGGACTTTATGAGTGGTCACATCTAGCACCCAAACCACAATCCATTAATCTCGCTTCCGCCAAAGTCCCCTTTCAACTATGGTATTGTCGCTTGGGTCATCCTAATTCGACAATTTTAAACTTTTTTCTGAAGAAGTTTTCCTTACATGTTGATACTAAGGACAAATTTGATTTTTTTAATGCTTGTTCTTCTAATAAAGCACATCGTGTGCCATTCCAATGCCTCACTTCATCCAATAATATTTCTCTTCAGATTATGTTAAGCGGTTTATGGGGACCATCACCTGTTTTATCACTAGACAAAAAATTATATTACTATATTTTTGTTGACCAGTACACTAAGTATAATTGGTTGTATACAATCAAAATAAATAAGTGAGGTTGCATCTTTATTCTTAACGTTTCATCCTTTGGTAGAATTTTTTTTCAAAACAAAAGTTAACTCTCCTTATACGGATGGAGGGGGTGACTACACAAGTATTTAGTCTTATCTTCAACATAACGACATTGAACATTTAGTTTAACCTCCCTACACACCACAACGTGTAGCCATAGTTGAATATCGTCATCGTCATATTGTTGAAACAGTCAAAACCCTTCTCTATGAAACATCCTTACCACCCGAACTATGGTCTTTTGCTTTCCATCATGTTGTTAATCTCATTAATCGGTTACCCACAATCATCTTAAATAATGAGTCACTCTACCAAAAACTATTTGGTAAACCACCCAACTATGCCAATCTTAAAATCTCTTTGTTATATGTGGCTTAAACTCTATACCAAAAATAAGTTGGTGCCTAAGTCCACCCCTTATCTGTATTTAGTTGTTTCTCCGAGCCATCATGCACACCTCTGATTTGACCCAGTGAAGTCCAAAATATTTATCAGCCGTGATGTTCTTTTTCTTGAAAATATTTTTCCTTTTAACATTATGTTCTTGGATGTAAGGGAAAAAAATTCTAGTTGATTCCAAGGAGAACTACAACGTCAGTTACCACTCAAACTCCATCTCTTGATATGCCGCCTCTTATACCACTGTCCTTAGACTCCAATTTACGTGGACCATCAATCAATGATACTCACACCTTCAATTTTGTCCAGGTACCAACAACTTCTACTACTTCATGTAATTCACCACTTTCTTCTCATTCTTCTCGACATCACACCACCTCACACACACAACCTGCTTCTTTGATAACATATCATAGACGTAAATCCAATACCAACACTCTACACCAAGCCCCGACAACTCCATCTCCGGCCATCAATTCACCATTATCAACTTCTTCACTTCCTGGCAGGGAAAATCCCTTAACTCCATTATCTTGCTACCCCTTCCCAGAACAACCCCTCATGCGAACTCCATAGCCTGCACCAAATATAATAACCACTAGGTCCCAGAATAATATTATAAAGTCTAAAAGAAAATTCAGTTTTCCAATTCATTTCACTCCTACGCCAAAACCTTCAAACAAGCCACCATCTATGACAAGTGGAGACAAGCTATGAAAGCAGAATATGATGCTTTGATGGAAACTCGGACTTGGGTATTGCTACAAAAGACTCAAGGAAGAATGTTGTGGACTGAAAATGGTTGTATCGCATTAAAAGAAAAGCAAATGGATTTATAGATCGATACAAAGCGTTGCTTTGTTACAAAAGGGTTCACATAACACCCTATATTGGATTTTCATCAAACCTTCGGTCCTATTATCAAGCGCACAATAGTGTGAATTGTATTATCCATAGTAGTGCAATACAATTAGCCAATTCATCAACTCGATCAACAATGCTTTCCTACAAGGCCTCTTAACTTAAGAGGTTTTTATGTCTCAACCTCAAGGTTTTGTTAATTCCCGATTCCATTCTCATGTTTGCAGATTAAAAAAACCATTTATGGTCTTAAACAAGACCCGCATGCTTGGTATACTACATTGCAAAATCATCTTCATAAAATGGGATTTATCAAGTTTGAATTTGATGCTTCTTTGTTTATTTTTCAGATTCTGGTTGCAACTGTTTATGTACTCATCTATGTTGATTACATTTTGATCACGGGAAGTCATCGCATCTTGATTATATATGTTGTTGATTCCTTGGGTTCTCGGTTTTCTTTAAAGGATCTTGCTTACTTGGACTACTTTTTGGGTGTCGAAGTTGAAAAAGTGCAGATGGTCTTATTCTCTCTCAATACAAATACATTATTGAGATTTTGTCTGAATTGGATATGAAAGATTGTAAAGGAGTCTTGATACCAATGTGCTCTGGTAAAGTACCTCGGGCAACTGATGGTTCTCCACCTACTAATGCTACACTTTACAGGTGCACCCTTGGTAAGTTACAATATTATCTTTCACATGGCATGTCATTTTATGCATGAACCCACTGATGAACACTAGAAGGCGGTTAAAAGGATACTACAATATCTTAAAGCCAGGACAACTTCAGGTCTTCGAATTCTTTGCAACTCGTACTACGATTTTTACATGTACACTGATGTTGATTATGCCATGTGAATGAAAAAATATCCACATCAGGTTATGTTCTTTTCTTGGCCCAATCTAGTGAGTTGGTCTCAAAAAATGCAACAAGTTGTAGCTCACTCATCCACTGAAGCAGAGTACAAATCAGTTGCAAATGTGCTTGCAAAACTCATAATTTGTGCAACTTGCTCAATTAATTGTGTATCACCATTCCAAATACACCCACAATCTTTTGTGCCAATGTTGGTGTCACTTATCTCTGTCACAATACAGTATTTAATAGTCGTATGAAACATATTGTTGTAGACTATTGTTATGTTAGAAACCTAAGTTCAAGCGCATGGGGTTCTTGTTAGACACACTCATGTTTGTGATTAACTTGCTGATACATTTACCAAGCCCTTGCAAAACCCCGCCTTTGAAAGGTGTCATACCAAGTGAGGCATTGTTGCACCACACCTAAACTGAGAGGGTGTATTAAGCATTATTTACGGTGATAGTTATCATTTTGGAGTATCAATAGAAGACTCTCCCTATTGTGTAGGAGTGTAGGTAGGAGTTAGTTTCCTTAAGTTAAACTATAGGTTGTTCTTATATGTCGTTTAAAATTTTTCTATTGAATGAATAAAATCATCTTTATTCTTTCGATTACTTATGTCCATCTGATTTTATATCAACCATGATATGAGTGTCCAATGGTGGCCCATCTAAAAAATTCCCCCTAGTACCATTCCTTGTATGAGATAATTTGTGTGGATAATCTAAACTCTGCCACATAACTGGTCAAAACTTCCATTTGCACATGGTTCTCCGAGGACTAAGTTTCCAGAATCCAACAGTATAGGTCGTAGCACTCACATTGTTCCTGCTGATGGGAACCTCTATAGAATGATTTGATATGGTAATCATTCCTCCAACATGACTGATCTTCAATCTGCCATGAGTATCAACTACAACTACACCAGACGAGTCAACACCACGATTGACCACCCAAATAGGATTGCATGGCACTTGTACATAGAAAATAGCTAAGCGGTAGTTTATTGATATAGTTGGGTAAGTAGATGATGACAAGGTAAACGTATCTTCTCTTGTTGAATCCTTGAAAAATGGTCCTATATGCTCATTCATGTTGCCTTGTTTTTTCTTGTTATCAGCTCACAATGTAGAAAAATAGTCACCTTCAAACATCTTAAAAGTTTGGGATATTGAGAAAACATATTTTAACCTAATTAATATAATTTGTCACTTCTATCAAATTTTTAAGACTTGAAGGACTCCTACCTAATTAACTAACTAATTTGTCCCTTTTAATAGACCTAAGATCTATTAAAAAGAACAAACTAGTTAGTCAATTAGGTAGGAGTCCTTCAAGTTTTAAAAATTTGGTAAAAGAGACGAATAGTATTAATTAGATTAAAAGATGTTTTCTCAATAACCCAAACTAACTTTTACACTTTAATTCAACAAATGTCGTAGTTATGGAGACAACTTTTTTAGTCGTCCGACAACTTCAGTAGTTGTCCAAACAAGTTTAATAGTTGTCCAGACATATGTTATTAGTTTAGTCCTTCTATTAATATTAAAAATAAAAAAAGTAGAGAAAAAATAAAGGGGACTCACTTGTTCCTTTTTCTTAATTGAAAACCTATAAGGCACTTTTAAGCTCATTTTTAAAAAATTAAGAAACTTTAAAGTTTCAAGTGAAGGTGAGTGCTCATATCTTTTTTAATTAGATGTTTAATGGATATTTATCCAGCAACAACTGATTAATCAAACTTCAACTAAATCTTTAGAAAATACAAGCATTATTTTATGCACTCAACCATCCATGGTTGATAAAAATGTATAAACTCTGTACATTTTAATGACTTCATTCGTGTTCAATTGACTAATCCAAAAACACCATAAAAACATTAATAACCATTGTAATGTCTAAGTAATTGAGCCTATTTTATGCTTAGCACAGATCATTAAATCTGTTAAATTTGATAATTGGTTAGAGTTTGCACAACCGCTAGTAATCATAAATTAGCTATGTTATTTACATACTAACCAACTATCAAACATACATAGATTGAAATATCATATAAGTCATATATATGAAAAGCTTATACATCATTATACAACAAATATAATAGAATAAATAATTCCAAAACAAACTAATATTTCTAATGAAACATTAAATAAAACAATAGATTTTATTTTGAGATGTGCAGTAAACATTAAGAATAGAATAAGCGATCAGAACCTGTCGAGATTCACTTGACACAATTTAGTTGTCAATGGATTGACAGACTAATGAATTTCTATCGTCACTTTGCTTTATAAAGTTGAAGATTGCGCTACCATCACCGACCAATGGTCTATGGAACACACTTGAAATTTACTTCACACAAGTAGAGAATTATCGGCAAGGTGGATTTACACCATTACAGACCAATCTGAAACTAGTTTTCACTGTCCCGGCAACAAAACACATACTTGGATTCAAAGAAAGTCATCAGATAGGAGCGAAAGACTAAAAAATATATATTTAATCACAAATAACTTCATGTGAACTATGCTTCTAATCATCATATGACCCAGATAAGAAAATAAATAAAAATAGCCTCAGAAGGAAGGCAGTAGTATAGTCGTAATCATCATTTTGATCATTAACGCAAAACTACATCATCATCGGCAAAAAAATAAAACAAATAATAAGAAACGGCCGCCCTATCTAATCAAATAATCGGCGAGAGAAAACCCTAGTAGCCATTGATGTATAATGTGAGAAAATGAAGGAGCTTATATAAAGAGGAGTAACAGAGGCTAGGGTTTTATGAGATTGTGGCCTAGAGGACAACCCAACATAACTACTAAGCTACCTCAATTTTTAAATCAAAGCCCATTAACAAAATATGACCCAACAACTAATTCTTTTTCTTCCTTCTTTTATTTGGGGATTTTCCTGCACTTTCTTCATTTATTTACGAGAAAACGGTCTAAAACCCCCCAACCTATACCCAAAATCTCAACTACACACTCCAACTTTACGGGTGTTCTATTACCCACCTAAACTTTATATTTCTCTATTTTATACACACCTAAGTGTTGACCTCAACACATAAACCAAATAATTAGGCCTGCGTGATTCCACGCGCTGGGTCCCCCCCTCCTCTTCAACTCCCATTTCTTGTTTTTTTTGCCATTTCCCTCCTAAAACGTAAAAGAACAAAAAAAATCCTCCTTTCTCATTTTTAATCCTTCTCCATTAGCAATGTACTCTGGTAACTAAGAGCGCAGGTTGACAGTTCCACTGGAATGGCCATAGCGCCGCCAGCGACGGTCAGACGACCTTCAGACCAATGCGAAAATATACCCATGGAGGAGACGGATCTTCAGATTTGGAAAAATAAACAACCCCTTTTAAATTAGAAGTGCTCTGATCCACTAAATTTTGAGTTTTCAAGGTATATATATTATGAATTCTGGGTTTTTTTTGTATCTGCAACTGAAAATTTTGGATCAATTTTTATGAAGTTTGATAGAGAAGGGAAATTTAAGGTTATTTATGAGATACCCATATTGGAAATCTAAAAAAGATGATTTCTTTTTATGTTAGATTCATAAATATTTGATTTTTTATTTTTATTTATGAAGATTTTTAGCTAATTGTAAAGCTATGTTTGTACTGAGTTTCTGAAAAAGTTGCTTTCTTTTTGGATGGATTCATTTTTTTCTGTATTGATGAAGAGCTTTGTAGAGCTAATTAGCAAAGGCATGTTTTGTTTTTTTCTTCTTTCTTTAGAATTAGTACTGGGATTCTTGATTTTCTGGTGGTCCTTTTTATTTTTGAGTGCTTGATTACAATTCAGTGATCAATGTTCATCTTTCGGAGGGAGTGATTCAGATCGTTCCAATTGATGGAATGGAATCAACACCTCAAGATCTACCTAATACTACAAAATCACAACATTCTATCTTACCGTTTGAGAGATCTGCTCAGGCGATTTTGGGGGGGAGAATCACCAAAATCGCCTCTCAACTCAAACGGAGTTTCACCGGCGATAACTGAGATTCAGGGGAAACAAATCACTATGCTGGAATCCTCTCAGCCCAGCGCACCCAGTTATGTAAGTAAAATCGATATGAACAGAGGTTGTAATTCAGGCGAACTCGCCGGAGCTCAGGCAAACAAAATTTTGAAAGTCTGCTAAAAAAATTTCGTCAAAATTAACCTTCTAACGTGCCTAGAGGAGGTGAGAACACCTCCCATGACAGGTCAACACTTAGGTGTGTATAAAATAGAGAAATATAAAGTTTAGGTGGGTAATAGGACACCCGTAAAGTTGGAGTGTGTAGTTGGGATTTCGGGTATAGATTGGGGGATTTTTAGACCATTTAATCTTAACCATTTAGATCTTAGTCATTAAGTTTATTTACTTTCGAAATTGAATTTTAACCATTCAAATCTTAATTTATAAGTGTGTATGTTTTTCTTATTTTACAACCACTTAATGAATCTAAATAAGTCTGAATGATTAAGATTTATAACAAAGTCTTAATATCATTAAGATGTTTGTTTATAAATTTCTATAAAGATGAAAATTAATCGCTACTCTATCTACTTTCACCCACCATTATTTTTTCAGCCACATTCGCCATCACCTACCATCCACAATCATCATCTCAGCCCAACCTCAACCATCACCATTAGCCATTAATTACAATTGTCACCACAACCTATTATTACATTCACTAGTTATTATCAATAATTATCATCAGTAGTCAACATTATATTTTGGTAACGTCATCATTATTCATTGCGGTCATTAGTTATCAGTATAATTCTACTACTAGTTATCAGTTGTCATCACCAACAATCATGGTTAATCAATATTGTCAACCACTATATCATATGATACTACTACTCACAACCACCATCATCAGTTAACGAATTTTTGACCAAAATAAGTCATTATTAAAATCAATTCACCAAAATAGTATGTTTTAAAAAAATACGAAACTAGTATAAATGTGGTTCACAATAATGTTTTAGGCTTTATTTTATTCAATGACAAAATGGCAAAAAATTGACGGCTAATAACCAATAAAATGTGACTGTCAATAACATTTTAGAATTCGTTACTGACAAGCACAATTTACATCTATACTGAGTGACATTTCATATTTTGTTACTCTGAGTCACGTTTTATGGCTAAAACATTACTCAAAGTAACATTTATTTAAAATCTAATCACAGAATCTGCAAATTAGGAATCGAAGCCTGTGAAAATCTTGCAGAGTGTAAGACGTTACTGGAAGTAACGTTTTACCTTTAAAAAGTTACTCAAAAGTATGTTTTATATTTTGTTACTCTCAACCACGTTTTAGCTGTAAAACATTACTCGAATTAACATTTTTTTAGAATCCAATCACGGGCTTGCAAATTAAGAATCAATCTTGCCAATTCAGAATCTTGCAGATTGTAAAACGTTACTGCTAGTCACTTTTTAACTTTAAAATGTGACTAGCAAGTACGACACTATGCTAAAGCTACACTTTTTCATTTTTTAAACTGACGATGTGATTTTATATAAACCTTGTTGAAACAAATAAATGTTCAACACATTCCAACAATATTCAGCCAAGCTTTTTCTTGTGTAGCCCATCGTTGAAACAATTTTCACAAAAGTTCATAGGTATGAATAAAATAAGTCAAGTTAAAATATCATATTATGTTATTATTTTATTATAGTTCTATAAATATTTTTTGATTTATTAATTACAAAATGTCTTATTTTTATGTGTAGGAATCAAAATGGCAAATTTTGAGCATAATGTGATGGTTGTTTTGTATTGGGGAGGCGAATTAATTACTGAAATGAATGGATTTAGGTATAATGAATGTGCTAGAATGATTATTAGTATGTCTACTTCAACAAACTATGTTGAATTGGTTGGATTATTGCATGAGAAAATGGAAACAAATAGTGAAAATATTGAAATGGATATTTCTGGAAAATATCCATGTTCAATTCAAGGTAACAATGCAAGGTTCATTGAGTTTAAAATTGAGAATGATCAATCCTTGCAACAATTTTTTCTCATACCTTAAAAATTTGCGGATAAAATTGATATAAATGTTTTGGAGATGTATGTAAAGGCCAAATCAAGAAATCAAAATGATGTATTTCAAATTAATAGTCAGCATGGTTTTCACATAAATCTATTGGCTCAAAATTATGAATTTATCACGATCAATCAACCTCATTTTACAGAATCAATTATTCAACCATCATTCCAACAATTGTCTATGCGTGACCATCGATCATTTGGTGAAGGCTCAAGTAGCCAAAGACATTTTGATAGTAGTCACATGGAATATGAGGCCAGGTAAAGTAACAAGTTTATATTTTACTTAATTTTAGTGTAACAATTTGTTAACATAACTTGTTGAGTAGTTTATTATTTAATTAGTTTCATAACTTTGTAAGAATTTAACTAATATTTTTTTTCACAGAGAAAATGAGACCAACATTGATTTACATAATGATGTAAATGCTGAAATTAGTGATGAAAGTTTGGAGGAAGATGAACCTTCAAAAGATAATGATGAAAGTGAACCTGGTGAAGATATAGTTGATATTAGAGATTTTTCTCAAAATGATATTGGTATAAATCATTCTAATGAATGTGAACAGGATGTGCCTGAAATGCAAAATCATGATGTACCATATTTCAGGACATTGGAGAATGAGGAAGACATTTCCATGTCTACATGTGAATCTGAAATGGAAGTCTAAGGATGCCAAAAAAGACTTGAAAAAAGGTATATGTTTTAGTAGTAAAGAAAAACTAAAAGGGATGTGGCGATTTGGAGTGTGAAAAAAAATAAAGAGTTCAAGATGATAACATCAAACAAGAGTCTATGGGTTGTGAGATCCAAGTTTTATATTTTATTGGGTTGCAAGTTTATATGAAAATCGCAACCCTTGAAGAAATTGGATACGATTACTAAAATAATTTCAACAACATAAAACGTTAACTTCATTAACAAAAAGAAAAACAAAATATTCATCAAATTTAAGATCAAATGTATTAGTGTGTGACAAAATTACCTCAATCACATAAAGATACTTCTCTTTCAAAGATTTTTGACCCAATTTTTGCCAGTGAAATTGCCAACCTCCTTCGAAATTTTGAAAGTTTCACCACTATATAAATCTCTTGCAGTGTGTCAAATCTTCAACAGTTGAACAAAAGGATTTCAAATCGAGTGTAGTTAGTGTGTAAAAATTGTAAGAGGCGGGGTTTTTCTTTCCAGTAATAGTTGCAAGTGGGTTAGGAATAAAGTGGTGAGAGGTGCGGGTTTTTTCTCTGAAGCAATAGTTGCCGGAGTCTCCAAAATTTTCCGTTCAATTTGATATAATTAAATGAGGTTTTGTTCAGTTGATGGGTTTTGTTCAATTGATATGAATGAATGTGCTACATTACACGCGAGCTACAATCGTTATTCAGGGTACTGTTTTATGTTTAAAACGTTATCTCCAATGGCGTGTTATTATTAAACGCCGTTATTCGTCCGTCCTTTTTTCCATTAATTTGTTTAATAAAATAAAGCTTAAAACGTTACTGTGAACCACGTTTATACTAGTTCCGTAAAAAAAAATTAAAAATGTACTATTTTGGTGAATGGATTTTAATATTAGTTTATTTTGGTAAAAAATTCTCAGTTAACACCATCACAATTTTTTATTTTTTATTTGGTAAATATTATTTGAGAAATGGCAAACGTTAGGGAAAAAAGTAAAAAATCAGCAAAAAAATTACTCAAGTAATTAAGAAAATAAATTCTTTTAAATATATTTAGGGAAGATATAATGTAAATCTAGAATTGTTGAATTGCAAAAATATTTAAGAAGATTTATATGGAAGTAAATAACTATGGTTAAGACTTTACTTTAATCAATTAGATCTCAACCATTAATTCTAAACTATGACATGTGTCTCCAATCCAAGCTAGAACTTGGGGGACTATGCTAGATGAAAAACTCATGATGCTATATTTCATTAGGTGATATTAATTATTATTATTATTGAATAATTGTATTGACAAATTTCTTATATGAATAGAAGAAACATGATTTACTTATTCTTGGTTATACATGATTTTAGGTGATCTTATGATCTCTTCTCAAGTTTTGCTTATGCATGTTTATTATTATGATTTCTATTGTTGCACTGACAATTTCTAATTTTTTATCTTTGTTTTATATCATTTTCTCATAATAATTATATATCTTTTCTTTAATTATTAAGAATCATTTTTGCTATACGCAGGTTTGTTCAATCAATTACAAAAAGTGAAAAGAAAAATGTGTCAACTGACTACAACAACTATTCAAAGTATAAAAGAGATATTAAACCAATGTTAGTCACTGCATGCATGAGATTTGGTATATTTTAAGAGGAGCAGATGGATTGTTTATCAAACTATTTATTATGAGTATCTCAAATATATCTTTTGGATTATGCTTGTAAATATTATTATTTAAATATCTAGAAGGTTCAATTTTACTTAATAAACATCGTGTATGTGTTTCGTTTTTTTTAAAAATTTATTGATTTATTTTCTTTTTTGTTCATTATTATATGTAAAATATTTTTTTTCTTTGTCTGTTTTCGTAGGTGGTTACGAAAATTATTTGTGTTTTTTTTTTTAGCTTTTTCTTCATTTTAAGACATAACATATTATTTAATGTTTTTGCAGAATATTAAAGCATAATATTTAATCCTCCCCTCATTAAATCATACACATAAAAGCTTCAGTTATCAATTTTTTTACAATAATATTTTTTTTCTTAATTGTAAAATTTAAGAAGATTTATTCCTTACACTTAATTACAGAATTTGAAAAGTTTTTCAACACTAACTTTTGAATACTATATAAACACATACAACATAACATACGTTCTACATCTCTCTCTTTTCATAAAATAGATAGAGTAAAAATAAACAGGCAACCAAGGCCTACATATGAATCGAAGCCAATTTTGTAATTTCAAGTGTCAATATTACTGCCAATTTTGTAATTTCAAGTGTTAATATTGCTACTATTTGATACTCCTCTGATCATGTTAGATCATCAACACACTAATTTACCATTCAAGACGTTAAAACACTAGCAATATGGGCATAAAATTATCGAACATTGCTGAATGTTACACTTATACCATGGTAAGAAGTTTGATCGGAGAGTTTTTTTGTTGTGATGACAATCAGAATAATTAATTGCGGCTGAGTATGACTAAGTGATCAATGGGTTCTCATGAAAATCAAAACACTTATAAATATTGTATATAGAGGTCACAAAATAATTTGATATATTTTGTAACATTTTTCTATGTTCATTATTTTTCATTGTAGCAGAATTCGGCTGAAACGACCCCAAAGATGCCCGAAAACGTGCTTCGGAAACACCTATAATTGTAATTTCCATATATCTCAAAATCCGTGCATGATTTCGGAAATTCGACTTCATATTCTTATTCAGGAGGTCAAATTGAGTGGGAAATGAGTCTAACCCGAATTTTAGAACAACCGTATCAAAATTCGAAAATCGCAAAA
>JAJOOO010023123.1:0-12092 GCA_029582685.1 Solanum piurae | reverse complement strand
AAATTGGACTATTTCAATAACCTGTGGTAGTGTCTTCTAGATACGATGATAGTTTAAGATCAATTCCTCAATTAGAATTGGGGTTTGGGGTTTGGATTGGAGTGATAAAAATATCAAGAGAGTTCCTAAATTGTGTGTTAGGTCTCAAAACATAGAAAATTGATGAAAAGTTCAATCGAGTTAGTGAAAATTTTTAAGAAGAAGAAGAAGATCAATATAGCTATTACATCCAGAAAATCAAATGTGTAGAAATCAAGACTAGAATTAAAGTAAAAGATTTAAGTTGTGGTACTCAAAGAGATAGATGAATAAGAATGAATTAATCATAGAGACAACTCCAAGAGTTTAAATACTTAACAACAAGAAGAAATAGCAGTAGGAGGAGGAATGAGAAGGAGAAGGACAAGGATAAGGAAAAGAATAAGAAGAAAAAGGAGGAGAATAAAAAGAGGAAGGAGAAGGAAAAAAGAAGTAGGAGAAGGAGAATTACAAGACGAAGGAAAAAGAGGATGAAGGGAGAAGATGATGAAGAAGGAGGACAATAAGGGAAAAAAAGGAAGGAGATGGGGAAGAAGAAGAAGAAGAAGAAGAAGAAAAATAAGAGGGTTTTAGGTCTATAATAGCTAGATTTATCAGAAGAACAACTGGGAAGGTGTTAGAATCTCAAGGGGTATTCCTAAGGGATATTAAAACATATTGATAGTTGAATAAAAATTTCCAAAACAACAAAGATAATGAAGAGAAGAAGAACAAGAAGAAGGAGGAGGAGAAGAAGAAGGGGAAGAAGAAGAAGAAGGGGAAGAAGAAGAAGGAGAAGAAGGAGAAGGAGAAGAGGAGAAGGAGAAGAAGGATAAGGAGAAGAAGGAGATGAAGGAGAAGAAGAAGAAGTAGAAGAAGGAGAAGAAGAAGAATAAGCAGAAGAACGAGAAGAAGAAGGAGAAGAAGGAGAAGAAGGCGGAGAAGAAGGAGAAGAGGGAGAAGAAGGAGGAGGAGAAGGAGGAGGAGAAGGAGGAGGAGGAGAAGGAGCAGGAAGAGAAGGAGGAGGAGGAGAAGGAGGAGGAGGAGTAGAAATTTCTTGGGTCTTTTTTCTACTTCTTCAACATGAGTTTAGGTAACAACCTAAACTCCTACCTCATTCCTTTTAGCTAAATAGTGAAGAATTTTTCATCAGGGAAACAAAAGCAAACATTAGTTAGAGATGCAATTTCCTATGGAATAGATTCATTACTACATATTCATACTTGTTTTTACGCTGTATTTTCTAGACTCTAATCAATGGCACATAATTAATATTCTCTAGGAATAAATTCTTCGATTTTCCTTTCTTTTTGGATCATAAGTCTTAGGCGTAAGACTATTTACCTTTTTTCTAATGGGTGATGTTAAAATAGTTGTTGCTGAAATTGATTAAAAAGATCTAATAAGTTATCTATCAAGAACTATTATATATCGTATCTTTAAGCTCTTGGCCGTCGAAAATGCAACAAGAACTAGCATTTTTTCCATAATGTGGAGATATATTTGGGCTATGCATTCAAATTTGGTGTTGGATAATCTCTTTTACAATAAATTAGCATAAAGATCTCAATATATTTTAGCACAAACAATAGACCAGATTCTCTTACAACATGTCAGAAATATTATAAAATTTTATGTTGATGTATTGGAGACTAGGTTATTTTTGTGTCAATATAGACAAATACTATATGCCACTAGAGAAGCGAAAGCTTAATATGTCAACATATACTACTATAAAGTTTCACTCAAAAGCTTTGGAGAAATTGCAAGAATAAGAAATTTAGTAAGGCTTTATAGTAGTATCTTTTGATATGCTAAGTTTTCGCCTCTCTAGTGGCATAAATTATTTGTCTATCAATATCTAGACACGACGATAACCTTGTATATTATACATCAATATCTAGACACGACGACAACCTTGTATATTATACATCAAAATCAAGTTTCACGATGTCTCTTACATGTTGAAAGAGAATCTTGTCTATTTTTTGTGCTAAAATATATTGAGATCTTGATGCTAATTTACTGCAAAAGAGGTTATCCAACATTAGATTTGGAAGTATGCCCCAAATATATCTCCACTTTGTGGACAAAAATGCTAGTTCTTGTTGCATCTTCAACGGGCAGGAGCTCAAAGATACGATTTGTAACACTTCTTGATTGATAACTTATTAGATCTTCTTAATCCATTTCAACAACAATTATTTCAATACTATCTTAAAGGTAAATAGTCTTAGGCCTAAGACTTATAATCCATATAGACGGGAAAATGGAGAACTTATACCTAGAGAATGTTGATTCTGTACCATCGATTAGAATCTCTAAAATACAACGTAAAACAAGTATGAATATGTGATAATGAATCTATTTCATAGGAAATTGCATCTCTAGCTAGTATTTATTTTTGTTTCCCTCATAGGAAAATTCTTCACTATTTAGTAAAAAGGAATGAGGAAGGAGTTTAGGTTACTTACACCCATGTTGAAGAAGTATAAAAAAAACCCAGAAAAGCACACCACAACACTAATCACGGAATTATGTATTTTTTTTGCTAACAAACTTTATTTATTAATACTGGTAAGCATCAGTACAAGCATGATGACCAGCATTACAGTAGTTATAATTTTAATAGCTATAGTATTAAGAGTTATTATTACATACTAATAAACATAGTGACCTTGTTCGGCTATCAAAACAATATTTCAAAATTTTCTGCTTCAACAGTTTGACAAACAAACAAAAGTGGAACTATTCAGTCCCTAAAAAAATCATCCATAATTTGATGTTGCCCTTTCTTAGCTAAAATGTCGGCCACCCAATTTTACTCTCTGTAACTATGCTTGATTTAGGGGTTTCCCATCTGCTAGAGAAACTCTCTACGTTCATTTTAATTATTTCAACGTTAGTTGAGTATACACAAGTTATTAATTGCAATGGTAGAATATGAATTTATCTCCAATATGGTGATATTTAATATATATTTTGCAAATCTCAAACCTTGCTTAATAGTAGTAATTTATGTATGTACATACGAGTGTATAACTAGTTTAGCAAAGAAGCCTGTAATCCAATTTCTAAATTGTATTTCTCTTTACCCCACCCCCTCATTTCCACCTCTCTAACCTCCATGTTTCATATGTCTCTATCAGATGAAAGAATTCTAAGAATCTAACATGGTAGAATGTTAGAGGAATATCCTTTTTTACCATTATGATGGTGATTGTGATTCATGTTTCACAAAATATTTCAGAAATAAAATAATGAAGATTCTTTTCATCTAAGGTTATCGATTGTAGTCATGGTCTAAATGTAGGATGTCTTTTGTCCGATTATTATTAATATTATTACTAATGTATTCCACTTCAGGAGAGAGGCTTAGTTTATGCTAATATTTTTGAGCTATTGAGAAATCCATAAAAATATACGGAAGTGCAATACTCACTCCTAACACAGTCACTAGCTGGTGTACTGAAGTGTATCGTCTCTTCAGTGTGTGTTGCATCTTCATATCACACATGCACAAATGCCTCTCATTTGTGAAGAAAATATTGGGTCAGAAATGTTTTCAAAAAAGATATCTCAATCATTTTTCAAAGTCAACGATGACGACAGCGCGAGGCTTGTCTTTTTCTCAACCCTTTAAGAACATGATAAAGTTTCTTTCAACCATAAATATGAGAGAAATTCTCTTAAGTTCCAAATTAATTTGAAGCTAATATTTTCTCGGTGCGGTGTAAAGGTAACGTTTTATTCTTAGTTTTATATGGTTATAGACACTGCTACTGAAAAAGCTTCCATGCGCATTTATGGGCCATGTTGATGTATCACTTAGTTTCTTAATACGGGCTATCGAATTAATAGAAATCATATTTTTTTGTAAAAAAAAATCTAGAGGTATCTCAAAGGACAATGCTTAAAGGTCCCAATTATAATTGCTTGGCTAATGATATTGCTTACAGTCCTATTTTCATCATCTAGAGTTAAATAGTCATGCATAAAGGATCTTAAAGTTATATGATTTGGTATCTAAGCATCCAACCAAAGATTTATATAAGTATTGGAATCTACCTCTCAAAGATTGTTCATTATGGCAAAAACATGTATTCTTCTAATTACTTTTCTTAGTATTCTCAATCTATGTAATATTCTGAAATTTACGTAGAATTTTTATATAACAAAACTCTGCTGCTTAAAATTAAGTTTCAGAATTGGGGGCTAGGTTATCATCCCTATTTGTAGAACAAGTCATAAGTGTGATTAATGAATAGTAAATACATGAAAATTAACAACATTAATAAATTTCTTGGTCCAAGCCTATGCAAACCTTTGAAATGTTTAAAAACTATCCCATCACCAGTCTTGATAAACTTCCCACCCCTGATATTGGTATCAAGCCAATAAATACATGTCACGTGGTTTGAGTTAATCTTTTATCAATCTAGTTCCTTCCTCATAAATGAAATGGGGAAATAGTTTTCCTTGCTTTTCCATTCATTCTTTGTATTTTATCACAGAAATGGAGATATATTTGAGCATGATTTCAAATTTACTCTTGGATAAACTCTTTTTGCAAAAATAAAAATGCAACAAGATCTAAATCTATCTTTAAAGAAACAGTTGACATGATTTTCTTACAGTATCTTGGAGACATTGTGAGGTTTGGTCTTGATGCTTTATGCACCAAAAATGGTGTCAAGAAGTTAACCCTTAACGTGTCAAAAAAATAATATTTATGAACTACCTTCTTGTTTATGTAATTTTCCAACTCTGACACATTTGGAACTCATCAACTGTATCTTTAGACCACCCAATTATTTTATCGACTTCTTGAATCCTCTTCTTCGTAAAATAGACCTTAATTCCCCTCCCCCCCACCTTTTTTTAAATTTGACCTTGGTAGACTTTAATGGTACTCAATACCTAGACATTTATGTCACATCTAAGTTGAAGTACTTGTGTGTTTGTGAGAGTCACTGTATTTTTTACCTAAATTTCTTTACTAACCACAAAAAAATTGACCAAGTTTTACCTTGTGATTGATAATCTGCTAGCCATTGAAAGACCAAAATTGAAAAATCTTCTTCGAAGTTTGCCTACACTTTAGGTTCATTTCTCCTTGAGGTTAGAGTCCGACATGTTATTTACTTGTATTCTTATATTTTTTTTGTTGCAAAGCTTTTGAGTGCAGGCACAGTTTCAAAGTGACTTCCTTTGATATTCAATTAATTATTGCCTGGCAATCCATGTCCCGCTGGAAGAACTTCGCAGAACTGCTGATATTGTGATTTCCTTCTATGGTGGTTTTCTGGTGAGTATGAACATTTTTTCTTTTCTTTTCTTTCCGTTCCTTTTCATTGGAATTCAGACAAAATTTAGAGCATTCATTCTCTTTTAAGATATATGAGGGAGTTCATCTAGCACATAAGCTAGAGAGTGACCACCATAGAGAGCTACCTCAGAGGTTAGCCTTTCTATTGTCTCTGCTTGTTGAGTTTTTATAATGGTGAGTTTAAAGTCTTCCTAATTTCATGCCTTTAGACCCATTGAAGACCAAATATATGAAAAAGAATTTTTGAAATATCTATATTTGGTTTAAGGATCAGGTCCTAGGTCACCAAATTTAAAGACTAAAGATAGAAAAAAAAAAAATAGGTAAGGTCAAAACCAATTGTGTATCCTCTATTACTCAAACACATCTCATCTACTCTATTATTTCAATGGGTTGAACTTGATGAGTCGGGAATTTCGACTAATTTAGAGCTTATTATTCAATGAATTTGTGTCTTCAATGTCTATTTTGTGTTCATAACTGATGTTAATATGTTTTATGCAGCAAAAGGCTTAAGAACAAGGCAAGGACATTATGATGCGAAAAGGAGTGAAAACGTTGGAAAAGCAAAAGAAAAGAGAAGTTGGAGCTCGCAAAAGCCACTCGGTGACTCTCCGAGTGAGCATCCAGCTCGCAAAATGTTCTAGCGAAATAGCCCATGTACCAAACCAACTTGGCGAACAAATGATGAATCGAAGATGCAACAAATGAATCGGCGATCATGAGCCATCTCGCTTAAACATCCAGAACAATTAGATGCATGAGTCAAGGCAAAAAGTCAAGAAGATCGGCGATCCCGACTTATTTGATCTTACAAGACCAAAAAATTTTAACCTACAACACAAATGGCATCCAACAACCTACTTTTAAATCCCCCTTTCCCTTTCTCCGGTGAATATTACCAACTATGGTCTGTGAAGATGCAAGATTTTCTAGAAGCCTATGAACTTTGGGAAACAGTGGCGAAAGATAAAGAACTTGCTATTCTACATCCAAATCCTACCTTGGCTCATATCAAATCCAACAACAAAGAGAAGGCAAAGAAATCTGAAGCCAAGTCTGTAACACCTCGAATCTCAAAACGAAGAAAATCCTAGTTTTCAAAAAATCTGGTACTAGTACCAACGGAACCACCCACAGAATGTAGGTAGGACCACGAACTGTAGGTGGGGTTCTGTCGTTAAGGTCCAAATTTTTATCGTCTTTGATCCCACTCACAGTCGACCAGTACGGTGTGTGGTTGGACCTACAGACCGTAGGTGAGGGTTAACAACCAGTTAGAGGGAAATTGTTGTTGGGTCAACTTCAAACGGTCATAACTCTTAGCACAAAAGAACTTAGGTGGCCCGTGACCTATCAAATGAAAGATAATTGAATCCTCTTTCTAATGCCACCGAGTTTTCTAAAATCCAATCTCGGAGTAAAAAGTTACGCTCATTTTAGTGAAACCCTGTCAGGCAAATCATGAACGACAAACCCAAACGACGACCGTTAGTCAAAATGACGGACCGTCAGTCCAAACGACGGACCGTCGTTCCTCCGTGGATAAGCTTCGTCAGAATTAAGTAAGGGTCATTTTTTTCCTTTACCCTATGCATTAGGCACTTAAACTACGTCGTTTTACTCAATTTTAGCCTAATAACCTAGTCAGAACATAACCAGAACCTTTATTCAACCAAAATTCATCACAACTTAGAGCAAAAAAAAGGAGAAAGATGCGACTCAAAACCCTTCCAAGAACGCAACAAGTTTTCCTCGGTTCCAACACCGAAATCAAAATATTTCTCTGTGAGATTCGTTAATAGGTATGTGAGATTTCACTAGTGGGTTCCTTTCATCCACTAGGTCCCTCGAATTCAGTCAGATTCTTGATTCCCTTTATCTTATTTAGACCTAGGGTTTCTAGAACTTTATCTGATTGTTGCAATTTAGTTGTTATAGTATCCTTAATTAGATTATCATGGTTTCGTAACATTGTTGCTTATTTCTTAGCATGAAACTCAGAACCCTAGTTGTGTAGATTATCTTAGTTTATGAATTACACTTGCTAGGTCAGTTTAAACAGATATACATGCTCCAGTTAAGAATGTTTCATTTTCAGTATTTAAATTTTGCATTCTCATATTTGCATGTCAGAACATTGAGCTATCTAGTATTTCAGTTTTGTTGTGTCATACACATTCCAGTTGGGAGTAGTTTTAGACCGAGTTGGACTAGGGTTCAACGTACCCTCAAACTATGTGCCCCCGTAGGTTTATCAGTCCCTCTGTTGGGCATCATCTTTAGTTATCACACAATTCATGCCTTTATACCCTTGGCAAGGTATATTGGGTCCTATCGATGGGGCGTATACATCGAATACTCATGTCTTTATACCCTGGCAAGGCATATTGGGTCCTCTCGATGTGACGTATTTATCAAACTACGCATTTAGCTCACGTGGTTTTATGTCTGTTAATAGTAGCTACCATAGTCAGACTCTAGAGCATTTGACCGGGTTTTCAGTTATACTTGATTATTCAGTCTCAGAATGTCAAATACATGATTTGTTCTTGGTCATTGCATTTAACTAAGTTTTCAGTATATTTCAGTATTATTATTCTGTATAGATTATGTTATTGCTCATATATATTTGTTCAAATATATTCCGTATCCTGCATGCTCAATACATTCCAAGTATTGGCGCATACATTGCGCTACATCCTTTCATGATGTAGGTTCAGGTACTCAGCATCTAGATCACGCATAGATCGGTCTCTGATCAGTATTCAACAGCTTCAGTAATGAGTCCTCATACTTCGAGGACAATAGACATGCTTTTCACATTCAGTCTTTCATTTTAGTTTCAGTTTTGCAATGGTTAGCTGGGGGCATGTCCCAGCAACTCTAGTCAGTTAGAGGCTTTTCCAGACATAGTATCACATTCAACTTTAGTTTTTGAGTGATTGTTCAGTATCATTAAACTCATAGTATTATATATATTTTGTTTAGTTCTTTGGGTATTCCCCATCTTTCAGTTAACTATTATTTTAAACTTCCGCAGAGTATATCTTTATTCAGTTGTTTTAGTATGCTTATGATATGCCAGCTTCAGGGTTATCTTGGGGTCACTCGTTATCCTAGGTCCCGTGTTTACATCAAGGGGGTAGCCTCGGGGCGTGACAAAGTCGTTTATGCTGAATGTTGTGGAAGATTCTGTGTTTTAAAGAATCATGGCTTGTAAAACAGCAAAAGAGGTTTGGGATAGGTTGAAAGAAGCATATCAAGACAACGATAGAACATGTCAAATGCAAATGTTGAACCCGATAAGAGAGTCTGAGTCCTTCAATATTTAGGAAGATGAAACAATTATTAAGTATATTGATTGAATCTCCTTAATTGTTAATAACATTAGACTTCTTTGAGAAGAATTTACTGACAAACGAATTGTGAAGAAAGTTCTTGTTACTCTTCCATAGAGTTTTGAATTTCATATTTCTTCTCTTGAAAAATACACGGACCTGTGCAAACTTTCATTAGGTGAACTAATGAGTGATCTTCAAGAACAATAGCAAAGGAGGACTATGAGACAAGACAAGTTCACTGAAGGAGCTTTTTGTGTACAAAAGTATTTTTTGGTAAAGGAAAACAACAATTCAACTAAAACAATAAGGGAAAGCATGATGGAGGAAATAATAGTAGAGATGTGAAGCAATAGTTCCCTCCGTGCAAACATTGTAAAAAGACTACACATTTGGAGAAGTGGTGTTGGTGGAGAGTCAATGCTATATGCAACAACTTTAAGGAGATGAAGAACATATCGAAGGTCTGCAAATCAAGAGACAAGGCCTCTAGAGCTTTGCAAGCATAAGTAGCAGAAACTGCAGATGCGCATGAGGAGAAACTCTTTGCACTTTCATACTTCAATCAATGAATCCTCTAATTCATGGCTTCTTGATAGTTGTTGCACACATCACTTGTGCAATGATCCTGAAATTTTAAAATTTCCTGATGATACTTACAAATCTAAAGTAAAAGTGGGAAACAGTGAAGCAGGAGAGATCAAAGGCGGAGGTACAATTTCTATATCAACAATATCGGGTATCAAAACTATTCGTGATGTTTTGTTACACCTGATATGATTGAAAATTTGTTGAGTGTTTGACAAATGCTTGAAAATAATTATTCTATACATTTTAAGAATCGTGAATGTGTTCTTTGTGACCCTTCGGAGTAGAATTATTTTATTTCAAGATGAGCAACAAAATTATTTGAGTTGATTGGGAGAAAATAACTGAGCAGGCTCACTCTATTACTTCATAAACATCTAGAAACCTATGGCACAAAAGGTTTGGTCACTTTAATCTGAGAAGCATCGCAAAGAAGAAAAGATGGAGCTGGTAGAAAATATGCCTAAAATTCTTTCTAATGCTCAAGTTTGTGAAACAGGCCAACCGGAAAAGCAAACAAAATGGCCATTTCAAGCAAATCAAGTATGGAGAGCTAACCAGAAACTTCAGCTCATTCAAACGGATCTTTGTGGCCTAATGAAAACAGATTCATTTGGTGGTAACAAATACTTTCTCCTCTTTATTGATGACTACACCATAATATGTTTAGTTTATTTCATTATACTGAAGATTAAGTTTTTTTATTTTTAAGCAATTTAAAGCTTTAGTAGAAAATCAATGTAAACTTAGTATTAAGGTTTTAAGGTCTAACAATGGAGGAGAATATACTTCTTCTCAGTTTGTGGAGTTTTGTAATAGCACAGGTATTGAACCCCAATTGACATTACCATACACTCCACAATGAAAGTGTGTGTCTGAAAGAAAGAACAAGACAATAATGGAGATGGCCAGATGTCTTTTGCTCGAAAGAAAGATCCCAAATCAGTTTTGGGCGGAGGCAGTCAATACCTATGTATATTTGCTGAGCAGATTACCTACTAAGGCCTTGCAGGATATGACTCCACATGAATCTTGGTGTTGGAACTAACCATCAGTACACCATCTCAAAATATTTGGGTGTATATGTTATTATCGAGTTCAAGAAACAAAGAGGAATAAGCTGGACAAAAAGCCTCATAATGGCATATTTATGGGCTATAGTTCATCCAAAGGATACATGATTTTCTGTTCGAAATCAGAGAAACTTATTATCAGCCGAGAAGTGAAGTTCGATGAATTAGCTAGTAAGGATTGGAAAATTAGATGACCTCTTATTCTGATTTATTTTCAAAACAGTTGCCTCAACTTCCATAAGATGAACTAGTGGATTATGTACCAATGAGAGGAACTCGAACCTTAAAATATATCTAGTAGTGGTGGAAATTGGTACCTCTTAACCAACAAGCTATGCTGAAGCACAAGACTCTCATGATAGGAGGAGAGCTATGCGAGATGAACATGACATGATCGAGAAGAACGGAACCTAGCAACTTGTTGACAGACCTAGTAATTTCAAGGTGATTGGTGTAAAATGGATTTTCAAGACAAAACTTAATCTTGATGGAACAATTTGCAAACATAAGACTTGATTTGTTGTGAAGGGATACACACAACAATATGTTGTGGATTACGAGGAAATATTTTCTAATGTAGCAAGGTATGACACAATCAAGATTATTCTTGCATTTGCATCTCATAGTTCCTGGTAGATTCATCAGCTTGATGTCAAATCGGCTTTTTGGAATGGTTTGTTGCTGAAGAGATCTATGTAGAGCAACCTGATGGTTTCTCAGTTCTTGGAAAAAAAGATCAAGTTTATCTCTTAACGAAGGACTTGAATGGCCTAAAGAAAGCCCCAAGGGCATGGTATGAGAGGATGGACAATCATCTCATCCAACTTGGCTTTAGTAGCAGTCAAAGTGAAGCTACTTTGTCTGTGAAACTCACTGCAGGTGAGTCCTTAATTTTCTCAATTTATGTGGATGATATGCTTGTGCTAGGAAGCAAAATTGAACTAATCCAAAGGTTCAATGAAGAAATGGAGAAAATCTTTGAAATGACTGATCTTGGAGTCATGAAGTACTTCCTTTGGATGGAAGTGTTACTGTCCAGTGATGGAATTTTCATATTCCAACAGAAATACATTTTAGATATTCTAAACATGTTTAAAATGGAAGATTGCAAACATGTGAGTACTCCAATCTCTACTAGTGTGAAGTTTGGAAGGATGAGGAATCCGAAAAAGTGGACGATAGTATGTATAGAAGCTTAATTGGCAGTCTTTTATATATAACCACAAGATGACCTGACATTCTATTTATTGTATGTTTCCTCTCTAGGTTCATGCATTCGCTTGAAGACACACACTTCACAGTAGCTAAAAGAGTGTTAAGGTATATTAAAGGAACAAACAAGTTTGGAACTTTTTTCCCAACATCTGCCGAAGTAACTATGAACCTGGTCGGGTACTCTGATACTGATTAGGGTGGCGGAGTTGATGATTCCAGAAGCACCTCTTGATATCTTTTCTATTTAGGGATAAGTTGTTTTAGTTGGAGCTCTAGCAAACAAGAAACTACAGCTCAATGAACAACAGAAGCAGAGTACATACACTACTAAAAAAACAATGAATACCGACCTCCGGAGGTCGGTATTCCTTGAAATATCGACCAAAAACCGACATCCCAACTTAGGTCGGAAAAAGCTTGGTCGCTATTCAATACCGACCTCCAGAGGTCGGTATTTATTTTATGTCAGAAAATTCATATATTATTATTTCCGACTTCCTGAGGTCAGAATTGGAATACCGACATCCG